>BMAO01021943.1:0-292191 GCA_019973975.1 Trichonephila clavata
CCAAAAATTAAGGACGAAGTCGAAAAATTAGCATATCAGCTGAACAAAGAGGCAGAGCGGACAGAAAGACCAATCAGGAGATTAAGTGAGGTGATGTACGGTAGCACATGCGCAGATATGCAGGTAGACGTAATGGGGGAGTGTCTGAGTAGCAAAGCATGTTGTCGGTGTAAGATTAGTATTTCTGGCAAAGAGATTGCACACCGTATAGCAGTTAAAAATCACACCGAGTTGCTGCCTCAGCGAGAAATGGCGAATAATCAATCTGTTAGACGACATCTGGATGCTTTTACCCGAGGTCGAATCATTGGGATGTTGGAGGAAATTCGCAGTGTGACAAGTGTGGCTGCAGAGTTCGGAATTTGCTCACAGCATCGTTTCACGACTTTGGAGACAATTTCAAACTACAGGAACAGCTATCCGGGGATTTAGTAGTGGTCGTCCACGAGAACCATACCCTCAGATGACCGGTATATTGCCTTACAGGCCAGAAGAAACAGGTGGCAGACAGCGGGAGAAATCGCTAGACACACGACACAGGCGACTGGACGACCGATATCGCGTTTTACCGTGGCCAGAAGACTGCACGGTGGTGGTCTGTTTGCACGACGCCCTGTACGGTGTGTACCTCTAACGCCTGCCCATCGGAGAAGGCGTTCTCTGTGGTGCCGGGAACACCGGAATTGGAGAGACAATGAATGGGGACGAGTACTCTTTACAGATGAGAGCAGATTCAGTCTGAGTAGCGATTCGCATCGCATACTCATCTGGAGAGAGCGGGGAAGCCGCAATCATCCCTCGAACATCATTGAAAGGGACAGGTATGGAGGTGGCGGTGTTCTCGTTTGGGGAGGCATAATGCTTGGTAGTCGTACAGACCTTCACATCTTCGACGCAGGTTCAGTCAACGGGACCCGTTATTGTAACGAGATTCTTCTTCCATATGTGCGTCTTTTTAGAGGCGCTATGGGTCCGCAGTTCCTTTTCATGTACGACAATGCACCATGTCATCGCACAGTAGCTGCCGAAGAGCTCTTAGAGAGTGAGGATATTGAACGTATGGATTGGCCGGCACGATCTCCGGATCTCCATCCCATCGAGCATGTATGGGATTTTCTAGGCAGACGCTTGGCAGCTCGTACCTTACCACCAGTAACGATTCCGGAGCTTCGATTGGCGCTGCAGACGAATGGGCAGCAATGCCTCAACAACTCATTGACACCCTCATTCTCAGCGTGAGCAGACGCTGTGAAACCTGCCTCGCAGTCAGGGGAGATCATATCCCCTACTAAAGACCGGATATTTCTTGCTGGACACCCATCACAGGGATGTTTCAGCCTTCAGTCGCATTGCGCTCCATGCTACTTTTTCAATAAAGCTTCTTTTTATCCTCTGATTTCTCTTTTAGTAAGCATTGCATACATTACTCATGTCCTTACATATTGGGGATCTTACGGTATTAAATGTGTTGATTTGGAATGCTTTTGTACAAAGTTATATTGAAAAAACCGTCTCGTCCTTATTTTTGCACACCAGTGTATGTGTACCAGTTGTGTCCTTTAAAATTACGCTCCATCCCAATGATTTTGTCTCTCTACATATAAAACATTTATTTAAACAGTGTCTCTCTTTTCTAAATCTGGATCGGTTTCAGAGGAGGAATCATACTTGCTGATATACTCTTCATCATTTGATTTTTCGTCATCATAACCCCGAAGAGAATTTATTCATCCGAAAATACTGCTGCACTATATCTATTACATACTATATCTATTAAGTTACTTAAATACCCAATTTCTTCATCAGAACTACAATAATATGTCATAGCATAAGGCAGATTTAAAACGTGCTCATGCATTCAGAACTGTAACGGTGATTCCCGCGCAGGGTATGACATACCCGAAGAGGCGATATCCAAAAATTTATATTTAGAATTCACCTACTAGCAAGGCTCCTCAAAGGATATGACCTTAAAGTCAGCTACACGAGAAACTATCCATTTTCCAGAAAAGGTTTAGAAGAAGTGTTGAAAAAAGTTAGACAGTGGGTATGACACACCCTGCGCGAGAAGTGCCGGTATAATTATATAATGTAAAAAATACCAAATAATAGAAAACATGTGTGTGAAAAATACATTATTTATTAACTCAAAAATATGCATAACGGTAGTAAATACTGTTTAGATAATCACTTAGCTAAATTTATTAGAAACATTGTTTCAACTTAGGTTCAATTTGAGGGATGTTGTTTTTATCACGTATTATCGAAAAAAATATTAATTTTTGTATAAAGAATAATAATTTAATAACCAAAAACCATTGCTTAGAAACTATATTTCTTTATATATATATTTATCATTCCATAGTCCCTTAGACTTTAAAATATTATTTAAGAAATGGGTCTCTAATTGATCATGCCAAACTTTTTTTTCCATAAATATATAGCCAATAACATTTGCAAAAAATATTTTGTAACTATAGTAGAAAAATCTTTGGTCATTCAGAAATATTATGAAAACATTCATTGAAATTTGTTTTGAAAATAATTTTTCTTAAATTATCTTAATATAAAAGTTTTTACATATTTTTTGTATTATTTTCTTTAGGATTATTTTAGTTATATATGAGGAAAAGCTTTCTGTGAGGAAAGAAGTATAAAAATGTGTATTGATCTTATTCAAAGATTTCCCTCATTTCCATTGAATAGAAGCTTGTCTGTGAAGGATATTAAATTTTGAAAGTTTGAGAAATGTTTGACACTAGTATTTGATGAGTGCAAAAGAACATTTACTTAACATTTTGGCATTTCAAACGATTTCATCAAGATATTCAACATTCATTTGTATTCAGTTCTACGATCACCATTTCTTAAGATCTCTTTTGTTATTTGTCTTCGCATTTATATTACTTTTATTTTCTAGCAAAAATATAAGAGGTATTGCTGGACAACTATCCTTCATAATATTTCTTTTTATATTAATTTATTGTTAAAAAAGTCAATTTCAAGAAATTGATAGAAACTTAATACTGATTTTAAAAAAATATGCGATGTCATAACTGAAAAATTCTATTATGAAATTTTTCAATAAGAATACTGTTTTATAGAAAAACATTTGATAATCATATTAATTACATTTTGTATTAATTTAAAAATAAATTTAATTTTGTATTCATTTAAAATTAACTTAATTTTATATCAATTTTAAATTAATTTAACTATATCTAAATTTTACATTAATTAAAAATTTTTTATGAATTTAAAATTTATTTTTATATTAATTAAAAATTAATTTTATTTAAATTAATAAAAATACTTTATAACAAGTTAGGGCATCATTTTGATGAATTAAATTGCAAAAAATATATAATCTAAGGAGAATGTAAAAGTAAAGGTGAAGCTGCTAATCTTATTTTCTGTATTCAAAATATTGATGTTCGAAATTGATTTGCGATTTTTATAATTCCTAATTACAAAAATTAGCCTGTATTATGGTTTTGGAATTAATTAACTTAACAATTGAAAATGACATTGCCTATTTGTTTGGAATTAATACTCCATTGTTGTTGCTAATGCATTGTTGTCTGATGGTGTCAGATCGAAGCCAACAATATTCATCTCGGAAAAAGGCTAGATGTATGCTCGTCGTTAACCGTAGCTTTAAGCGCCATGTAGGTAACAGTATGATTTGGTTCTGTTCCACCTCAATTTTAAGGGAAAACACCCTGGAAGTGTGTCAGGGGCATCCTACCACCAATTGCCTTAAGAGTACCACCATGCCGCATAGGAGCACTATACATTTATGAACATTCATGCCTTCTCCGGGATTTGAAACCAAGTGCTACTGTGAAGTTACCAGCATCCTTAACCTCCATACCAAATGTTATAAATATTATAAGAGAACTACTGGCAACGGAACTTGTTTGTGAAGCAGCATTATGAGAGAGAAATATAACACTTGAGTTGTAATTCTGTCGATTCATGTTCGAGAAAATAAGAAGTTAAGCTGTTAAGGAAATAATGAACTTTAGCTCTACTACATATTTCCTTTGAAAGTATAAATTTCGAATTTATGGTTTACGTACTACAGAGCATCAAGGCAAACTTAATTTGCTTAAATCAAGAGAGTCAAACTCAAGAACTACTTTGGGCTGAATAAACAAGGTTTAACTTTAGGTGAGTGGCAAAAATATCAATATTCATAGGAGAATAAGCCTATATATTGGCCGGACCACAAAAATGTTCGTTGTGGGCCACGAGTTTGACATCTCTGACTTAAATGATCAAGTTTATTCCACCTGGAGCTTGTTACACAATGAAATACGGAGCGAAATTGTTCTCTCACCAGTATGATGTGCTTAAACTTGCTTCCAAAACGTCAAACGTAAACCAGCCCCACCCCCTTTTGCCTCGATGGATTTTGTAGGCCTCCTTCTGATGTTACTGTCGATTGGCTATGATAAGCAACAACAACACTATTCAATAGGATGCCTCAGAGTTGGAATTAAGTAAAGACTAAATTTAGTGAAAAAAGGATACTATTGCTACTTACACTTTCTCATCCTGTAACTATAGTTTAGATTTGCATAGTCTATCCCCAATGACCCAGTCTTGCTCTGGAGTGGCGTTGAATATATTGTTGTTGTTTCTTATCCCACTTGATCGACAGAAACATCTAAATCCCGTGCATTTTTAAACAATGAAGAACTGTAACAGGACTTGACAGCAGCTGGCTCTTATGGCAAACAATACAAGCCAAGATGAAGACAGAAGAAGCTTGGGTCACATTGCAATTTGGACAGGGAGGGTAAACTTTAAGACCCATCACATGCGGTTAAGCTCAAGTATGTCCACTCTGAAGCCTAGCAAGAGTAATTTCATCTCGCCAGCTGTTTATCGCAAGCAAAGCAGCACCAGGATGGTTTCCCTTATACCACGGGGGCCTGCTTACTAGGGGAACTAATATCTTGTTTGACCCGGGTAGCAATTTCTGAAAAAGTTAGACAACCACCAAGTGTGCAATCTTTATGGCTGCCCTCACAGGCCAAACCATCTGCAACGTTGAACATATAAAAGTAAATACTACATGCTAAAGAAAAATAATACTGTCTCTTGAAGCTGTAATTTATATAGACTTATTAGATTATAATTAAATTGTAAAATTTTGTTATAAGAATTCGAAAAGCTTTATGTGCGTGTTCTTACCAAAAACTAATTTCTATAACACATTCTTCCTAAGTGGCATTATTCGACAAAAAGTTCCACTAATTGTTGAGTTATTTATTTTTAGCTATTTCAATAAATCCTAGTATATATAATTAAAATTAAATTATTGAATATTTTAAAGTCTGTCTTTATGATTTGACAGAACGAGAATTTAGATGCTATATTCTAAAAATGCTCAGCTCATTTCCTGCTTTTTTGTCATACCGACAGAGGGAAAAAAATACACTGCTGTTTATAGACACTGCACAACTGCACAGCATATTCCGATCTTTCTTCAAGAAAGGTAGCATAGGGTTTTCTTATAGAAGCATAGAAGAAATCGCTTCAAAACACAATACTAAAAAGAAACGCATTTTCTTCTTACACGAAATCGTTTCACCAAAATTGCTACTCCTTTCTTTGACCAAACACGCGCCATGTTTTATTGGCTGTCAGCAGCGCCCTCTCATGGGGTGTTTAGGTATCAAAGAAATCACATGACGTCTTCAAAATATTTTTCATAGTAGATGCGTGTTATATTCGACGAATGGGATATTCTTTGAGCCCAGAGCAAATATATATAAAGTTTTTTTCAGTCTTAAGGCGTCATCATGAAAAAAAAAAAGACATGGAATTTGTTTTTACTCCATTTTTCCTCCTTTTCTTACACATACGGCTGGTGAGGAATCTAAGTTATGGGTTTCGCAAACAGTGTGAAAACTTGGTATTGATTGGGCAGAGGGGTTATCTTCTGGTTTTCAGGCTTTAGAAAAGGGAGTCAAGAAAAGACCCAAAGAAATCCTTTTTTAAAGTTTCTCTTCACTGATAAGTTTGAAATGAGATCGAAGGAAGAAATTTCCACGTGATGAAGAATAAAGGGAAATAATGAGTAAATAAAAATGCATTTCTTGAGGTATGTCGTTTGGAAAAGAGAACAAAATGTTAGGATTTTATGAGGGTTGAGTAATAAGAATAAAAAAAGACAAAAGCTTTGAAAAGGTATAAAATAAACATTTATTGCTCATGAAAAGATATTCAATTTAGTATAATGGTGATGAAGTGAAACTGTCTTTTTTGGATCTAGACCATTTGGTACTGTAATGGGTACTAGTGTATAAAAAGAGTTTTCCCGCGTCAAAAACAAACATTAGTTTTTATTTATTTTATTTATACGAATTTCAGTGGAGCTCATTTATTATTTCTGAGTCTAGGTCCATAAATATTTTTAGCTCAACAACTATTTCATTTTCTATAAATAAATTAAAGCATTTTCTTATGTGGTTTGAAATACGCCAAAAATGTTTACAAGTTTGTATATGCAATACAAAATTTATAATCGTTTTGAGTTTTAGTTGTATACGCATGAAATCATTTTACAGTATAATTCGAAGTTTTTTAATATATATAAATTATTAATGTGATTTTGTATACACCGTTTATCTTCGAATAGAAACTGATCTATATGCATTTCGATAATGCGTTTTTTTTTCAAAAGTTTAGCCATGATACAAAACCCGTTAGTAAATCCAATTAGAAAAGAAATCCTGTAATTTTCAAATATGTTATAAAGTGGGTAAAATGTGTAGGAAATTTCTCAATGAAATTTATGTAATGAAATGCCATCGATGATAGTTTTATTTCTTGTATTCCTGTCTGATGCTAACACATTTTTTCCCATTCTTTTCTTATCTCGTGCATATTTTTCTTAGTCTTCTGCACCACTTTTTTTTAAATGAGAAGGGAGAGAAATTGGAATACGACAAGTAATAGTTGATGTGTTTCATATCCTGGAAGAAAAACATGCCACATGATGTTCATATATTCAGATACGTGAAAGTAAATTTTAGATTTTTGTGACTTTTCCCCCTTTTAGATTAAAAATTCCATTCAAAATACCCAAACAAATTCATTTAAGTTTCGTTTGAAACTTTTACTCAAAATATGTGAATTTTTATTACCATTTTCTTCATTGATATAAGAAAAACTGCCATCGAATGCATACGAACATTATCTAAACATAAATCAAACTAATTAATAAAAACGGATCCTTCTGTATTAATAAATTTGCTTTTTTCAGAAGAATTAAAGGTGCTTTGAAAACACGGAGTTATACTGAATTTCTCTGCATATTATATTCGACAATATTCGAGCAGTTTCGCATCATTATTCATTTAAGATATGCACATAACTTTTGTTATGAAACAATAATGATTTTGACAACAATAAAGTTTATTTATCAGCTTTGTTTTGTATTCTGTATATTGTGAAAATTTCATGGTCATAACTCTCTCAAGTTATTTTTCCTTTCAAGTGATGATCAACATTGGGAAATGATTAGTAAATAAAAATGAATCTCTTGAAAATTTTGTTTTGAAAATGTAACACAGTATTACTATTTAATGAGAGTTGAGGAACAATAAGGAATAGACAATGCCTTTGTGAATGAATTAACTAAATATTTATAGAGTGTTAATAAAATATCCAATTTACAATAATAATGAGGAAGTGAAAATACCCTTTTGAACAAAATGTTGGTAGAGTAATGGCTTCTGTTGCAAAGAATTAATTTGTTTCTCGATGCAAAAATAGCTTAACTTTCCTTAAGAGAGAATCCATTCATTTATTGTTCCAAATGTAGAATTAAGCTTTGCACATATTACATTCAATCTTGACGTTGGTATTTTCGTTTTGCTTATTCAAAGAATATAAAAATATATAGCTGCAAGATAATGATGGGAAGTATAATGATAATCAAAAATGAAAGCTGAAGTATATATAATCCTTACGGTGTCGCATTCAAATTATATATATATATATATATATATATATATATAATATATATATATATATATATTATATATGAATGATATATATATATATATATATATATGAATGAATATATATATATATATATAAACCATATATATATATGTGTATATATATTGGTGTTCAATAATTTTACAAACACATTTTTTGCAATAAATAGAAATATGCTGCATTATTTTTTTTTGAGAAGCGATGTTGCATACTGTACTTTAGGAAATAATTTTAATTTATGCATCTAGTGTATTATTAATGGCACAGAGGAACGTTACGGTTGCACAGCAGAAGCATTCTGAAACAACCCAATTTGTGTCGGAAAGAATTTGTTTTTTTAAATATTACATGCCAAGCCTTACAGATAACAGTTAAAATAACTACACCGGAATCGTTTAAATCTGTAGTCCCCAAACCCGAGATGCTGACCGGCATCGGTCCGTGAATCAAATGGTACACACACAGGGCCACGTTCAAGGAACATTATACTAGTTTCATTTTATTAACTTTGTTGTATTTCTATCGGGTTTGTGCGTTTATCCTTGGAAATCACTTTATATTCCTTTTTGGTGCAATTGTGTTTTGTTCACGAAAGCATTTTTAAATACATTTAGATTAAAATTATTAAATCAAAGCGATCTAAAATATAAACAATCAACGTCCCCTCCAGTATCTTACAAAGACTATTTTCATGGGAAGGGTTATATTTAAAAAATACGTACACGGATGCACCGAAACGTAATATGTATGTTAAAAATTAAAAATTTATTTTTCAACGGGAGGGGTTCTAACCTTGTGTATGCCACTAGATTCTTACCCCTCAGCGGGCCGTGGTAAAACTATAAAACTTTAAACGGTATGCAATGATAAAAACGTTGAGAAGCACTGATTTAGGCAATGATTTGAGAGGAAGAACCCTCGCAAGATTAGGATCTGGAAAATCATAAGCGGAAGTTTCAAGGGTCTCGGGGGTAGGTTGAGGGCTCTGGAGGGGTGCCTCCAGATTATGGCAACAGTTTCAGACATCAAGTACTAATTACTAGAGGGACTGGACAAGATCACCTGTCCCATCTTCGGGGGATCGCTGCAGAATTTTAAATGTATGACGCCATAGAGTTATGATTGCTAGACAGCCTTCTTAAACGCTTGCTGTTGAGTCTGGAGTTACGGTGTCAGGACAAATAATACATAGAGGACTAACTAAGAGAAGCCTTTACGTCCGGAAACCAGTGGTGTGTGCTCCCTTTACGCAGTTTCCAAGAGACGTCTATTTTGGAGTCAAGAAAACCACTCTCAGTTAGAGCAAGATTGGTACCAAGTCCTCTTCAGCATCAATATCGATTATGCACATAGAGTGATTCTGGACGAGTTTTCATCTGGAGATAAACTGGAAAACACTATCATGATGTAAACATCAAAAAATTCAATAGATTTCATGGCACTGGATCATTGTATGGGGAGGGATAATTTTAGACGCACGTATACTACTCTGAATCTTCACTGTTGGTACAGATGGCAGGGGAACGCTATAAGGATGAGATTCTCAATCTCTACGTAAGAAGTCTTTTGAGGAGCTGTGGGAGACCAATTCGTTTTTATGAATGATAGCACCCGACCACAGAGAGATGCACTTATTGATATTTATCTGGAAGAAAGTGGTATTCCCCGTTTTTGGCAGTGCTTCTCAAAGTTTCAATGTTCGTGACCCAATATTCACAATCATAATTTTCATCGCGCCCCCATCCATACAATAACGATGTTATGGAATTCAATAATATTGCACTTTGATCTAAAACTACGATACGACATTAAACTCTTAAGTGCTATCGGCGTATATAAACGTCTCGCTCAGTCAAAGCGTTACACGTCTTTCCGAAGAGTACTATCTTTTTTCTGAATCTATCCATAACATTATCCCGAAGGCTTTGGAACACAACAAAAGGACCTTGATAATGTTTGCGAAGGATTTACTTATTTCACAAAGGATTTACATCTTTGTGAAATAATCTTTGTCTTATCCCAATACATCATATATGCGCGCCTACGTAGAAAATGGTTAACATTGAGAAGCGAATCGCATAACTTTTAATCAGCAGAGCGATTAAATATGAACCGTTCAAATTATCAAGATAAGTGCTAATTTTTGTATATAATTTTTCATATGATAAGCCCATGGGCCACTGGTAATTATTAAAATTGTTTTAACTGAGTATTGTTAAAGTAATCATAAAGTAAATCACGTAGCACTGATACATTCATACGTGTAATATCTCAGAGTAAATGTGTATTTTATTTTTTATTAGTCAGAATGTATTTTGTTTGTTTACTTTCATTATATAAATTAATAGCTTTTTAAATAGTCTTTTGTTTTTGACTTTTCAGTATCCTCGCGCCCCCCTCGTAGAGTTTTCCCGACCTCAAGGCGGGCGCCCCACTGTTTGAGAAATTCTGTCATATGGTGTAACCAGTGAGGTCTCCTGAACTCATTGTTCACTCATTTCCGAAGAACTCATTTCCATAGAGAACTTCTGGGATGTTCTAAAAAATGCCGACGCATGTCGACAACCCTCCTCGCGGACCCTTCAAGCATTAAAATTAAATCTTTTAAAAGAATGGGAAATACTGCACCTGTTGTTTACCAATAGCCACATTTGCAGTCTGAGAGCGCGTTGTTACGCTTGTACAAGGCTTGCAAGCGTTTGTCGACTGGTATTAACCAAATTTTGGCATGTTTTCTATACGATGCTTTAGGAATTTAAAAACCGATATTTTTTCTCGTGGAAAGATAGTTAACATTATTTATCAAGAAGAATTTCACTGAAACTATGGATGTGCGATTGAATGTTTGTTTAACTGTACAATGTGTCCACCCCTTTGATTAGATGAGCGATATAGATTTATGACTATTTCAAGAAATATTCTGAGGCTTCAGGGAGCAAAATCAGGGGAGTAAGAAGGATGTGGAAAAAAAGTTGTTTTCATTTTCACCCTGTCAATATTTAAAGTATGTCCTTATGTACATCCGAAGAAAACTTTTCAATCTTTTAAGTGGTGCGGGATGTCTGTGGATGCTCAGAGTGTTCATCGTCTTTGACACTTTCCTTACCTTCTCAAAACGTCGATGCCACTCAAAACCTTTCATTTGAGATAATGTATCACTACCTTAAACATGCTTCAACATTTCGTAAGTCTCCGTAGCCCTGTTTTCTGAGCCAACACGGAATTTTATATTATTCTCTACTCAACAAATACAATTTCTTTTAATCCCCGGCTACTAAATGCATCCCCCTACAAAATACGACACTGTGTCGAGCCACCAACCACGTGATTTAGAGCTAACATTTTAGAAAATGGGAAGAATGCAGTGACACAGAAATTTTATCATTGTCACTCAGCTGCAAAAAATTTTCACGTTGCAGGCTCAGTCCGGGAGCTTTGAAATCTTACCTCGTATAATAAATAGTATTATAGAATGAATAGCATTATATAATAAATAGTATATAATACAATAATTAGTATTATATAACAAACTGTATTATACAAATGAAAATTATTTGCAATTACACGCACGCACATACACGCATATGCACACGTTAATTTACTTTTGTTTTTTTATACACCGAGATTTAAAAATTTATTTTTACTCTTTATTTTACGTATCTACATATCAAACGGGACGAATTATATTTTCAATTATTGAAATAATTATCTTTTTACATAAAGAAATATGTTCTAAAAAGGACAAAAATTCACTAGTAAGTTATCTTGATACAAATCTGACTATATCAGAATAAAATTATTAGGGCATCTTTTCATATTAATTCAAAGTAAAAGTAAATAGCTATTTGCATAACTGCTAAAAAGTTTCATATCCATTTCAGTAATATATAATGGTGTATTTTGCTACCATGTAGACAGGGAAAATGCAGAAAATCCCCAACTTTTCCATCCGTCCATTAATCTCGCCGTTTGGCAACGGCTGTTTTAGGTATTTTATTTAATGCTTCTCTCGGGCACGCGTTAATACTTTAGCCGCATACTTCCCAAGCAACTGGAACAAATATTCGAACGCATCCCGAATCCATTACACTAGGTCCCAATCATTCACTCGTATCATTGGCATGAACAGGGCATTTTAAATCGAACGCCTGGCTAGAAGATTGCTGACCCGCATCTTGAAATTGCTGCCGGTTCTATTCATCACTCCGTTAACCCCCAGCTATAGATCTCTTTGAAGGTGAAACTTTTCATTAGGAGAAAGGTGTCCGGTTCAAGATTCGGCTCGCTGTGCGAATCTCTGAACGGCTCCTTTCATTAAAGGCATCCGTTCAGAATCTGGACTAAAACAATGTTTGAACAGCACGTAAAAGCTCTGGATAAATAAGGTGTTTCCCATTAGAGGGGTTGACTGGAAATTTAAAGAAAAAATTTAAATATCGATCTAATCTTGCTAACGTAATTTTCAGTAGACTTTAAATTCCGATGCGCAAGAATATATAAGTTATGAAATAATTTTCAAATGGGGTTTTTAAACTTTAGATATTTATTTGATAATTAACATTCAATTAATTTAGAATTTTTTTTTTTAAAAAGTGTTTTATTTTCATTATATGAAATAATATTTGGTGAGACATTTTTATATATAGTTTTCATTAAAAATATATAATGAAGTATTTTATTATTTCACGTAATTTTACTATTTAAAAATTTTTTTTACGTGCGGTTTTTAATTTTAACTACATTTTACACATAATGATTTTTTTTAAATTTATTGTTATAAATAATATTTTAAATTAAAAAATGTTAATGTGTTTTAATTAAATATTAGCATTTCATGTTCTAATATGTCTTAGAATTTCCTTTTAAATAAGTAATATAAGTTCAAGATTGAGATTATTGTTCTCACACTTATATTATAAAACTATCTTTAGAGATATAACATCAAAAATTTCTTGAACTTAAATTGGTGACTTATTTTTTAAATTTCTTTATTTCCATCAAAATTCTTTCAGAATAGAACCAATAATAAAAGAAAATTCTATTGAGAAAATAATTCTCATTCTATACAACAAGTCAACGAAAAAGGAATTTTTAGAAAAATGTTTTACTTAGAAAAAAAATTATGTAAATACCTGAGTACTCCGAAAAAAGTTATTTGCTAAAATTTTCCCCATTTCGTGTGAATCATTTTGGAAGTTTTCAATTTAAATCTTTATCGCTACGTTTATAGATATTTTCTGTGGTTAAACATTTCTTTGCGGTTAGTATCAGAACAAATTTTTAAGTGATATTAACTTTATGAAGATATCTTGTAAGAATATAAACTGCAGTTTTAAGAAATTGTTATTTCTAAGTAAAAAAAAGGCAAAGAATTTTTTTCCTGAGCATAATTACATGATAATTATATAATATTTACACAAAATTGATCTTACTATTTTATATTATTTCGTTTCTTTAATTAAAAGCTATATATGACTATATATATCTACATATATAAAAGAGAAAAGAGCTACTCCCTCACTGACTCATCACAATATCTCCCGAACTATTAAAACTGCAAACTTGAAATTTGGTAGGCATATTCCTTTCATAAAATGCAGATCCGCTAAGAACGGATTTTGCGAAATTCGAACCACAAGGAACGTTACGGGGGGAAGGGGTTAAGGGGCGTTATAAATAATTACTATTTCCATTTTTAAACTACTCGACGTACAGTCTTGAAATTTGGTAAGAAGATTTCTTTCGTAGAGTAGAAGATCGCTGCAAAATGGGTTTTTTGAAAATCAACCCTCAAGTTTCATTTGGGAGGATTAAGGGGCGTATTAGATAAATATTTCCGTTTTTAAACTATTAGATCTAGCTGCTTGAAAATTGGTAGGCATGTTTGTTTCATGGGATAGAGTTCCTCTAACAAAGAGTAACACGAAAATCGACCACTAAGGAGGGTTGCAAGGGGTCAAGGAGAGTTAGAGAAAAAAAATTCCTGTTTTTGAATTATTAGACCCACATACTTGAAATTTGTTAAGCATGTTTCTTTTGTTGAATAAAGATCCACTAAGAATATATTTTACGGAAATCAACTCCTGGGGGAAGCAGGGTTTACTGGCACGTATATTGACAAAAAAGTCCTTTTTTCGAACTACAAGAACTATAATAACGAAATTTGTTTCACATTTTTCTTTTGTTGAATTGAAATCATCTGAGAACGTTTATTTTGGAGAAAGACTCTCAACGGGATGACGAAGGGTATCGGTAGTAAAAGTTTCGTTTTTGCTCTGTTAGATTTAGACTTGAAATCTGGCTTGCATATTAATTTAAGGGAATAGAGACCCACCGAAAATTGGTTTTTTGCAAATCCACTTGGTTATAGGATTACGAAAGTGCAAACATCATTCTATACTTCAATTTTAGAGATTATTAGAAAATACAAATTAGAAGTTACGTCCTTTATTTTTATCAAGAGGCAAGAGTTACAAGTATATTTTTCAATACAATTGAATACTTAATTCTAGGACTTAGATATAAATAATTTATATATATATATATATATATATATATAAATATATAAAAACATCATGAAATACCTAACGAAGCGGGTGGACAACGGTTAGTATATATATATATATATATATGTTATCCGTCTATATCTATCTATATATTATCCATCTATATCTATATGTATATAGTTATTTAATAAATGTATACGCGAAGCAAGCTATATCTTTGACTTTAGTATACATGAAATATACTTTAAAAATTATTCTTTAATTTTAAAAATAACACACATTTATTTTTTAAATCTAATTTTTTTTCCGAAAAACTATGTTTGTATGAGTATATTACTTTTCAGAATAAAATTCCAATTGAATGTTTTTATTGGAAAAACTCCAAGCAATTGTATAATAATTGAAAATTTTTATTGCTGAAGCTTCAAACATTTTTGCAGCATTACAGCATGAAAAAAAAACTCCAATTACTTCAAAAAGGAACAATATTTATTTACGAAGTTTTACCATTTCAGGCTTTTTTAGCTTAAATTTAGCTGAAACGTGTCTTTGTTTTATCTGTTAAGACCTACAAATTTAAATAAAAGAAAACATATTTTTCAATAATATTTAATTTACAGTGTAAATATTTGTCTGCATTATGCATTTAAAACTCAACATGTTTTTATTAATGAAAGAAAGATAATATTTGTATTGTTTTTTTACCGAGATCTTTTAATTACTCATGTTTTTTTGTCTAAAGGAAATTTGAAAGTATACAAAAATCATGATTATTTAAATTTAAAATTAATAAAAGGGATTTCTATATACTTTGATCTAATGCGTATAAAGAGTGTAAATGATATTTTTTTCTTTAAATCCAATACATTTAAAAACACTAAAACATTTTATGTGTTTGAAAAATGAATGGAAAAATGTCAGGAACTGTTTATATCTTTGCTTATTTTAATGCTTAGTATTATGTTGAAAGGAATTTCTTCTTTTCGTATTTAATTTTCGAAAAACATATTTCTGTCCATTTAAAATTATTTACAGAAAGGACAAAATAAACAATTATTAGTCTGTGAATTAATTAACTTACATTCCCAAATAATATCCCTCCCCTAGTATTTGTTAATGTATATTTAATTAATATATATTTGCTTATTTTATTGAAAATGTCATCTACAATTTTGTGAGTAAAATCAAATAAGGAATTATATTCTATAATTAATTGTGACTTAGGATCTTTAATGTTAAGATATTCATGAATTTGTGAGGAAAATATGGCTACAATTTTCAACATTAAATACACAGCAGCATTGTTGAAGTCAATTTAAATTGCAATTTTCTTTAAGTATATATGATTTCAGAGTATTAAGTGACATGCAATTTACAAGGCATTTAAACTCATTCAAGGTTGTTACGTGATGCCTTAAAATTGCGCTTATCAAACAAATAAGCTCTGAGCATTTGGGACAAATTTAGTAAACTTAAACTTCGCATTTTAATTAATTGGATCACACTTACTTGATCCTATTAAATAGATGCTAAATAATCTGTTGAATAATTCAGAAGCTATAAGTTTAAAATTAATCCATTAGAAATAAACAGTTAATGCAATATTAGAGCGGTTTTCAGATTTTCTTAAGGAAGCCAACGACGAGTTTTATAGCATGTTATACCTAGAATATTAACCCTTAACACTTCTTTTTATCCACTATTAGAAGTTTGATCAGAACGTATTTCTCATTTTTTTAAACTTTTCTGATTTATATTTTGGAAGAATATATATATATATATATATATATATATATACTGACGTGGAAGGCACGTGAACAGGTGGAAGTGGTATTTAACTGCTGATGGAGAGTCTGAAGAATCATTCTTTCACTTACTTCTGTGTGTGATGGGAAAGGCTGAGGATCTAAGCAACTTTGATAGAGGACAGATTGTAATGGCTCGAAGACTCGGAACAAGTATTTCCGAAACTGCACGACTCCTGGGTTGTTCGCTATCTACAGTTGTTAGTACTTATGCAAAGTGGATGAATGACGGTGAAACCAGCAGTAGACGACATGGTGTTGGATGACCACAAGCTATCAAAGAAAAAAGGTCGTCGGAGACTGTCTCCCATTGTGAAGCAAAACCTGAGCCAGACAGTGGCTCAGCTGACAGCCCAATACAATGCAGGGCCAAGTAGAATAGTATCGGAGCACACTGTTAAGCGGACCCTGTTGGACTTGGGACTACGCTGCAAACTTCACATTCGTGTGCCTTTGCTGACCAAGCGTCATCGCCAACTGCGCCTGCCCTGGGTCCGGGAACATCGCGACTGGTCAATGGATCAGTGGGAGAGAGTTGCCTGGTCAGATGAATCACGGTTTGTCATTCATCACGCCGATGGCCGTGTCAGGATATGCCGTCTTCCAGGCGAACAGTTGCTCCCTCAATGTACAGTAGGTCATATTCAGGCCGGTGGTGACGGTATTATGCTCTAGGGGACGTTCTTTTTGGGTGTCTCTGGGACCCGTCGTTGTGGTAGAGCAGACCATGAATGCTACAGGGTATCTGAGCATCATTGCGGACCAGTTGCACCTTTACATGGCCTCTGTTTTTCCAGCTGGAAATGGAATGTTCCAACAGGACAACACCCCGTGTCACAAGGCTAAAATTGTGTTGGAGTGGTTCCAGGAACATGATGCTGAATTCCAGTTAATGTCCTGGCCGCCTAACTCATCGGATCTCAATTCGATAGAACACATTTGGGATGTCATGGGACGGCAGCTCAGAGTTCAAAGAGCACCAATTCGCAATATCTCGGATTTGCGTGACTGTTGCTTAAACATCTGGTACAATCTGTCTCCGGACATCTACCAATTACTTGTGGCATCCATGCCTAGGCGGGTTGAAGCTTTGTTGCACGCCAAAGGTGGGCCAACTCGTTAACAGGTGGTCATAATATTTTGGCTCTTGAGTATATATATATATATATATATATTCATATATAGTTCATTGTATAAACAAACTAAAGGTTTGCCTCATGGCGGTCCTGCTAGCAATAGTTTAGCTAATTCATATTTAGACTCTTATGAATATAAATACATTATTAATAATGATTATTACATTTTTAGATATATAAATGGTCTCATTGTTTTTGGTTAAAATAATAATTTAAACCAAAATATTACCTTTTATATCATGGTTACTTAAACCTAGATAAAATTAATAATAATCCAGTTAAAACTAATTACTTAGATGTATCATTGTATATTAAGGATAATAAAATACATAATAATATTTATGTTAAAAGAGATGATTTTAATTTTAACATTCTTAAAGAGCCATACAGGAATTCCAAATTATCAATTTTTAAATACAGAAATATTATTTGTAACTATATTTATCGTAATAATGTATTAGTTAGCGCGATAAATCTAGTACATATTTCAATTTTAATAACTTTATTATCCATTGGTTTTAAACATAAAAAACCTGCTAATTTCTTTACCATTATATTTCTAATAGTTCTCAGTGAAATGACAATATGTAATAATAATAATAACAATTTTTTTTAAAATTAGTTATACAATCATACAGTTAATAATACAGTTAGTTATATAGTTATTTGGAAGGTGGCGCCACATATGTTTTATAAATTAATAATACTATATTTTATTTAAATATTATTGTGTTTGCTTGGGAAGTCCTGTTATTTTTTATAAATTTTATATCAACTTAAGGGTCTTTATACTTAATATTATTTTATCATAATTTACTAATTTTATGCGGTGCTACTATACTTCTTTGTATCGCGCAGTAAACATGGTTTGATGCTGTACTCACTTATTAGGGTTTATCATCTAGTTTTTTTCATGGATTTTAACATATATTAGTAATTAATAGTAGGCTATAATTTTATCGATATATATTAATAGTATTGTGTTTTTATTTATAATAGTTAAATTTTCTTAATCTTTCCTTTCCCTATGACCCAGAGTATTGGAAAATACAGGTGAAGGTTGGCTAGATGCAAAACGTGTTTTAAACCTGCCTCACTTCTGCCTCCTAAGGCCAGGAGTTTGCTAATGTACTACTGTGGCTAATACTTTTTACTATCTTGACTAGTTATCTTAGATTTTATTATTATTTTGTATATATTTATGGATTATATTTGTATATATATAGAGATAGATAGATAGATAGATAGATAGATAGATAGATAGATAGATAGATAGATAGATAAAGCATTGCTTAAAACTAATTTAACTGGCCTAATTCAGTAACAGCCTTAAAATCATAATAGGTCTCCATTTTATTCCAAAGACTCTTTTGGTATTTTCAATTTCAATAGTCCCACAATTTGTTTCTTGTTTTGTCTGTTTTTAACCAATTTTAGTGCAATATTCTTTTGCACCATTTTTTTCTTGATATGTTTTATAAAATCCAATTTCTCTTACTTTCTTAGCCTTGTAGAAAGTGCAATTTTGTCTCTTGCTTTTTTTATTTTATTATAAAATCATATTTTATTACAATATTTTATTTTATACAAAATGACTAACCTAAACACAACATGAAAGAAGCATTCAAATCACGTGCTATTTTACCGTGTATGCTTCAATGAGATATGCAAAGATTGGTATTCCCACTTATATTCGCTTCCTATGTACCTGTAGTGTCATCCAAAAGCTCTACATAAAGGGATAATAGAATGCGATTTGAAGTAATGGAATTGCTTCTTCGCAGCTTTAGTATGTCTTGAGGAAGAATGTTATTCGATCACTTTTCGAAATTAGACCTAAGGAGAAATTTTATCTCCAGAGAAGCCGGATAATCCTTCTGGGAAATCGGTGATCGTGTTGGACGTAACCAAGCATTGGAGAACTGTAATCAATGAATGTAGGTGGAAACGATTGATTGACAGCATCCCTTACACCATCCGCTTCTCACATCTAGCTGGGCATATTGAAAGAATACCAGGAACCATATCACAACAAATACGCTCTGTAGTTCAACAATCAAGTGTCCGAATGAATCGAAGCCGTTTGGAGCACACTCGAATGTCTACATTTTCTCTTAAACATGGTTATTCATGAAATAATGCACTGAACAAACGAACCTATTCAAATGATTGGCATGATACTGTCTTTACAGATGAATCATACTACTGTATCAGATGACCATCTAACCCGATGGTCGATTTAAGTCTGGAGATGCAATAGGGGCTCTGTAACTGCTACCCTAAGCATCAATATACTGATCCTTCCCACACATGTATGGTTTGGGTGGTCCAGTACGCATTGCCGGTTTAAGATTCAACCAACATATTGATGTTTTAGAAGCTGTTGTAGACCCTTACCTTTACAGCTATTTTCCGGCCACATTTCAGCAAAACATAGCGCGTCCACTCTAAGGACACCTTGTTCATTATTCAGTATGCATTTGAGTCATGGAATACAGCAATAAATTATTTATTATTTATTTTTATTCATTTGATCTAAGCATTTTTAATGCATCTGTAGGTATGTTGCCTTTTCATATCTTCTATCCGTCATATTTCATAGGATTTCTCTTGGTATTTAAAAAAAAGAGGAAGAGGTTGAGACTAGTCATATAGAACTGGTTAAATCTTACTTTTATGTCAGTTTAAGTACTTTCCTTATATAGTCAGCATTGATTATAATGCTGCAAAATCAATCTCTTTCTCAGTTTCCAATACCTCAATGATATTTTTCATGTTTACTATTCAAGTTATTTGGATGTCTTGAGTACAATTTATTAAAAACTATATATATATCAATAAATAGTTTTTGCCTATTTTGAAAAAAAAAATGCTTAACAAACGCAGAAAAGCAATAAATAAATAAAATATTGCGTAATGCTAGCTTTGTAATTTGAAAAACAAAATCATAATGCAATTTTCTTTACCTCTTAATAATTAAATAACAGGATATTAACTGCAACTTTTATACTAGAATATCATTTTCCTCTTATTTGTATACTTGTTTTACCTCCATTATCTTTTTTTTATTGTTTCCAATTTTAAAACAAATATTTTTGTTTCTGTTTACTTTATTTTACATAATCAAAATTTTTTTCAGCGATTGTATTTTTCAAAATTGTTGAAAGAGTGGCAGTCTAGACATTTTCGTTCTACTCTGTTCTTGTAGAATATTTCAAGTATTCTCCAGCCCAACAAACGTGTGCGTTCGATAATTTAATACCACTTTAGTGTCTCATGCATATTTTAAACATTCGCGTCTGCTTGTACAAGATCTTTACCTATTCATCTTAATAAGGCTTTGTCATTCAGTCTACAAGAGCTTTGGTTTTGCGCTTTCCATTATAGTAATTGCGGTTCTATGTCAAGTACTTTTGACCACAACTTAGCCCGTAATAAATTGAATCGAATGCTTCAATGGATGACCAGTCATTTATTCACGCGTATCGACCTGAAATATTAAACTTAGGTCTTTTCTCTACATGGAAAAGAGGTCATTTCTTATTCAGTATGATTTGACTTTGTAATATGGCTATATATACTTTCTATACGAATAATCTGCCATTTAATATTAATTTCGATGTGAATCTAATTACCTGAGATATTTAGATAGTATTTTTTTCTAAAAAAAACGGTAGTTACTACTATAGGATTATTAGGTTTCAGTTATATTAATAGAAAATGAAGTCATTGATAGTCAGAAATGTTTTAAGTCTTAATCCCTTTCCAAGAGAAAATCGTTTTATTTCTTACAAAACAGATTCTAAGTAATAATATATTGCTTGGTTTCATGTAGTGTAATGTATTGATGTGGTAAAAATATTATTTAAAATGATATTTTTCTAAAACTATAAAAGGGAATTATTTGTATTTTAACCATATTTTTACATTCAAAGTATTTGATTGGAGTTTTACATTTCAATACTCAAATTACTGCTCGATATTTAAACAAAAAATAACTACAGTTAAGAATATATTTTTATGAAATTTCAAAGAGAAAAGTCTTAAATTACAAATTTAAGGTTTTTGTTAGAAATTATTAATATATTATTTTTTATAATTAATGGATAAAATAAAATATAAAAAAAATATTCAAATGAAATTTATTTAATTTCTATCAAAAAGAATTTCATTGTATTAAAACCAATACATATGTAGTAAATACTTGAAGTTTTTCTAAAATTTCATGTAAAGAAAGGACTGTAGTATATTATGACAGAAATAACATTTTTTTAAATAGAAATTGTATAATGTTAGAATATATGTATAAACTTTTCAATTAAGACTTTACAAATCCCTTTTTCTCTATCAATTTTAATTTTCCAGTGAGTTATTGTGTGATTAATAAATTATTTCGTATAAATTCTAATATTGAATAATTTTAATTTTATAAAGCCTTCTTATCTTGCAATTCGATTAAAAAATTATTAAGGGAAAAAATATCGAGTCTTATACAGACCCATATTTTGAAGAATAATTCTTAAAAAATTTTTTCAAGTAAAGAAAAGATAATATAAAAGTCGTATTCAAATTTAACATTTGAAATATTAATCATTGAGGAAAAATTTTAAAACGTATTCCTTCGTACATAATTCAAAACATGAGTTATACCTAAACAACTTCTTATAGTTTTGGGAACATTTTTGAATAACTTCTTACATTTTCGATTAGTTTCTTCGTAAAACAAAATAAATTTGATTTTGCGAATGTTTGCGAAAGTATTCTTTATGACATCTATTCCCAAACTTTCTTCATCTAACTACTAAATAGAAGATAACTGATAATCTCATATTATATACATATTATGTCATTGTGTGTATTCAAAATCAAGTAGTTTTAATGGTATTTTTAAAAATGTATGCATAAATTCGAATTAATTTGCAAATTTTTATTTTAAAATATTATTTAACGTAAAAAAATAAGAAAAAGTTACTTTCTGAACATTTCAAGTATCTTCTTTCCTCCAAGTGTCTCAGGCGTTTATGTGCATGCGTTTTAACATCGGTGCATTTATAGCATGCTGAGCTTCCAAAATACTAGTGAAGCCAGACTCATCGATTAAGAAGAATGTCGTGCTCCCATGATGCACGATGAAAAATATTCTAGTATTGGTCATGAGCATCTAAATTGCTTTTTCCTCTTTAATTCTTATTTCATTTGAAATTTTTGTTAACAATTTTTTTTAAAACCGAACAAATATTTTTACTTTGATAAAATCGTTTCACTAATTAAATGTTTAACCGCCGTCAATTATCTCCATTGTTTACATATTCGAATTTTTTTTCATATTTGAGCTCAATAGTTAAAAATCTCTCGTAGTTTTTAAATACTTATCTACCAAATTTATTTCGACCACATGAATTTTTAATTAAAAGTTTCGAGTAAACATTTCAGAGTAGATACTGTTTTAGAGACATGTAATGCGAACATATGAGCAATGACATGTATGAATTAATAGAATGTATACTGATATAATACGAATTATTGCGATCGCTGTACGTATGAACAAAAATATTTATCTCACAGGAATTCGTACTTACAGAAACATATATATATATATATATATATATATATTTATATATATATTACAAAAATATACAAAAAATAGTTATATACCTAAGATAACTATAGTCATGATAGAATCGATTTAGCCACAGAAATACTAGAGCAAACTCCTAGCATTTAGGAATCAGGAATTCAGGTTTAAACAATGTTTTTCGGCCAGCCAACCTTCACCTGAGTTTGCCAATACTCTGTGGGCCATATATATATATATATATATATATGCGAGATGAGTATAAGTGTGTATATATATATACACTTATACTCATCTTGTAGTATCGCAGTGCATGCACACATTAAAAACCACATTTCTGCGAAAAATCGCACTCATACATACCTTAAAATGATCATCAAATCGAATTTTAATTTTTTTAAGGATAGAAATCGTTTTCATTTTGACATTTCCGTTATAGAAAATCAAGTTATGTTCTTTTTAAAAACAGGTAATATAAAAAGAAAATTTAAGTCAATTCCTACTTAGTTCAACTAAGAATAATTTTATTTTAGTTATTTTTTATTAAATAGTAACATTAATATAAGTATGTATATACATATGACAGAATCACAAAATTAAGTGACAAAATAAAAAAATGATTTTCCATTTTACTTTCTATATAGAGTATTTTGACTATTTTTTTTGTTTTGTACTATTTATTCATTAATTAAATTTAATCATTCCAATAAAATAGTATATTGAAAAAGAAACCATATTCTCAGAAATTAGGCCGTCCCAGGTGGGATTCGAACCCACGACATTTGGATTAGAAGGCCAAATCGCTATCCGTTGCACTACAGGGACACAGCGAACGACTTTCTATATATACTGTTCGACTATTATTTTTGTTGTTTACAATTTATTCATTTTTAAACTTAATTAAATAATTAATATATGTTAAAACTATATTAATATCAAGTATCATCTACTACAAGTTTAAAAAATGTATTTGGACTTGAATGGATGAAAGAAAGTATTATATTAACGATTGAAAATTTGAACAATATATATATATATATATATATATATATAGGGAGATAACGAACTATAATAGTAGAAATTGAAAGGAAAACAATTACTTATACGTACTCTCAAAAAATGCCGTTTTATGATAATGTTAATGTTTTGAATACTGTCATAAAAAATTTGCTTTTACGAACCTCTTTTTTTCAAAGACAAAGATTATTTTACTTTATAAATATTCAAAAGATTTGAATTTATTCATTTCAACTCGTATTTCATTCTGCGAATTTAGAACATCACGCATCAAAAATAGAAATTTAAACTCCATTTTCGGACGTGAGATGCTTTAGAACCCTAATTTGTCTGAATGTATTCCTAACTATTTCATATGAATCGAGCGAAATCATCATCTGTGACTTTCAATATTCTTCAATAGCTAAAGGACAAAAAAAGTTTTATTGTTGCAAGTAAAAACATCCTATATTTTGCTTTGTAGCACGAATTATTAAATTTACCTTTTTGCTTTTAAATATAATGCACTACAATAAATTTCAGCAGAACAATAATTTATTTTTAATGCATGGAACATACCACTATACCAGGAGTCATGTTTAGCAGCATGATTTGGGTTATTCTTGATACTTTTAAAGATAATCGCATGTGGAAAATTTTTATTTAATTTACCATTTTCCGGTAATGCTTTTTTTCGAAATATGATCACTCCATTGCTGCATAATACCCACATATGAATTTAGACATTATGTAAATGAGCTTTTAAGTGAAATTATTCTCAAAAATGGTTCGAGATGTAATTCGTTTAAATAAATGGGAATTGATTTAACATCGATATCTTGCTAAATTTTACCGTGATTTTGAAATATCGCCAAATAGATCTCCAGCAGTCATTAATATCATCGTATTATTATATTATCCACCTGATTTGGCAATATTTTTCAACTACGTGGTGCATTTTGTAGCTTATCGATATCAAACTAGCCTCCAAAAAATGCTCTTTTTATTTAAACTAAAATCCAGTTTAATTTTAAATAACGAGATGTATATGTCTATATAAAATTTGCTCGAAAAAGAACGAACATTATTTAAAGGTAAATTTCTTTATTGAATGTAGATTCTTGTTATCAGTTGTTTATTCTGAAAATTTTAATTTTCTGATAAAATATTAAGGAAATAGTATCAAATATTAACAATTTGATGAGCATTAAAAATCTTTTTATATTGAGGGTATCTTGTAAAATAAGAGTGCAATAAATAAATTTTTTGCACTTCAGAATCAGGAGAGAAAGAAAAAAAAACTCTCGTGAATGCAAGTAAAATTAAGTCTCTTTAGCCGATGGTGCACGTACGCGGTCTAAAGATCAGGTGGATTAACTTTGGCAATTTAGGACTGTTGGCGCCTAAATTCGAAGTTTTATAATATCATTAGGAATGCAAGTCGCAACTCTGAAAGACTGTGGATTGACTCAAGGAAAAATTACGTCTTGACGTGAATACCAAACGAAAATTTGTTCAAAACCTCATGACTTTGTTCCTTTGTGCAGTATAATGTGTTTTTAAAACATGTAAAACTTATGAAAAGGGCAAAATAGAGAAAATCATGTGAATTGTGTTTTGTGTAGTTGATTAGATATATATACTAAGAATATACACATTCTAGTTCTACTCTAGGATTGAAAAATGGCATGAAGAAAATTTTAGCTTGCCTCACAGAATATATTATTGTACTTATAAAGAAAAAAATAAAGCTTAAAACATCATGATTCAATAGATAATTTTAGCATTTAAAAAGAGAACAAAAATCAGTTATTCTTAAATTAATTGCTATTTCTGTGTAAAAAGAATAGATAAGGATTTTTTCTCTAATAGGGCTGCGGATTGATATTTTTACCTTTGTAGACCTAGTATATTCCCCAGGAGCAGGTTACTTTTTAGTGCGGCACCATATAGTCGATACCAATCACCGCAGGTAATTTTGATGCCCAATTTTCTTCCCAGAAGGGGTTTAAAATCTGACGATGCGAAACCGTCGATCGTATTTTAATTTTGAAAAGAGAACTCAAGCCAAACGGGTACTCAAGGTATTTTTACATGCCGCATAATTATATGACATGGACGCTGTCGATTTTTCATCATGAAAAACCCCCGACTTGGGCCGAGATCAAACTCGCAACCTTGGGCATCCAGCGACAAACCAACCACGCACCCAGCCGGCAGTGAGATCAGTAATTGAGAAATTAATCATAGATGAATGGTTAATAAAATATGTGCTTCAAACGAACAATTTAAATGTTTTAATGTAATTTTTCTTGGTGTACTGTTTAAATTTGAGGTGGCAAAAACGTTCTTCAAAGCGGTTAGATAATTTCTCTAGAAATACGATGAAGATTATGTAATCCAGTGTAAGGATAAAATTTAGATGTTTTAATAATTAATTGTCCATATATTTTTACGTATTATCATTCTAAAAGTATTCAGCTATAATAAAGTATTGGTACAGAATTCGAGGCAATATTTTATTTTTAATATTTTGATAAAATGGATCAATTACTAAATCAAGAGCAGCACACATGCTTAGAAAACGAAAAATTATGTGAGATATTCAATAGTTGAAAGACGGAAGAATGTACATCAAAGAGTAAATACTTTTTTAGAACTAAATTTTGAATGCATTACGCTTCTAATTTGAAACATTCTATTTCGAAACTGAGTGTTCTATCTCGTACTTAATTTACGTTGCCTTCTTTTTAAATGTTTACTATATTGTACATTCTGTACTATAAATAGGTATATAGTTTGAGGTATACTTTTTGAGGTATAGTTACATAGTTCACTGATATTTTATTGATATTTATTAAAATTAATAAAAAAAAAGCATAATTACTCCTTGCTTTTTTTAAGTATCGATAAATGATTTATTTGCTCTTAATTTATATATATATATTTTAAAATGCTAAAGAATTTTCTTGTATCAGAGCTACGTAGTATGATGATGCAAGGTATGAATGTATCAATCAAGGATAAGTTGTTGAGCTGGAGACAAATAATTTTTTACAACCTTGTAATCAATTTAGATATATAAGTCAAACATGAAGTGTACTATTTTATAAACTACAACAAAAAATATTTTAATTTAATTTTAATGCAAGTACTCAATCCTTAAACAGAATATTCGCAATACTTAGTTTTAAGAAATGATATAGAAATAGTGAAGAATAACGAGAAAAATATATTATATTTATATGTATAAAGGACAGCGAGACTGAGTTTTATTCACTCATCACGATATCTCTAGAACTATTACACCTACAGACTTGAAATTCTGTAGGCATGTTCCTTTCATGCAGTAGAAATCTCTTAAGAACGGATTTTGTGAAAATCGACCCTCAAAGGATATTGTTGGGGCTGAAGGAGAGTTACGGATAATTATTTCTGTTTTTAAACTCATAGATGTACAGTACTAAAATTTGTTTGGCTCGTTCTTTTCATGGAGTAGATGATCACTTCAAAATAGGTCTTGCGAAAATCGACCTCCGTAGGGCGTTGCGGGGGTATTATAGATAAATATTAACGGTTTTGAACAATTAGACCTACAGATATGAAATTTGGTAAATATGTTCCTTTCATGGAATAGAGATTTTCTAAAAAATGAGTTTGGGGAAAATTGACTTCCAAGGGGAGTTGCGTGGGCTTAAAAAGTGTTACAGATAAATATTTCGACTTTTGGCCTATAGACTTATTTTTAAGTATGTTTCTTTTATGGAGCAGAGATCAGATATGAATGGATTTTTCAAAAATTGACCCACAAGGGACTTTCTAGATAAATATTTGTGTTTCTGAGCTATTAGGCCTACAGACATGAAAATTCGTAGGCAGGTTTATTTCATGGAGTAGAGATCCGCTAAAAACGGAATTTTAATAAAACTAAGTCTATGGAAGGATGCGGGGGCTTAAGGGGTGTTACAGATAAATATTTCCGTTTTTGAATTATTAGACGTACAGACTTCAAACTTGGAAGGCATGTTCCTTTTGTATAGAAGAGTTCCGTTACAAAAGGGGTTTCGAGAAATTCGAGCCGGCGTCTTAAGGGGCATTGCGGTATGCATACCCCTTTTATGGAGTAGAGTTGCTCAAAGGTCAGGTTTTTTGTGAATATCGAACCTCAAGGAATGCTACGAGAGATTAAGGGTCTCCTGTTTCTGAATGGGTAGACGCACATATTTGAAGTTTCTTGAGCATGTTTTTGTTATTGTTGTTGAATGAAGATCCTAAATGAATGAACTTTCCTAAAATCGACTACTATGGGAGGGGTAGCTATCAGTTAAGGAGAATTATTGATCAAAAAATCTTGTATTCTAGTTAATAGATCTACAGTAATGATAAGTTTGGTATGCATGCTTATTTCTCTGATTTGAAATCCGCTAAGAACAGATAGTTCGGAATTCAACTCTCAAAAGAGTTTGTGGGGTTTACTGATAAATTTTTTTCCCTTTTTGAACTATTAGATTTAGATTTCATATTTGACAATCATATTTATTGTGTTGAGTAGAAATGGGATTTTCAGAAATCCATCTCAGGGTAGTAATTTATGCATGCTTAAAAGATAATTCTTTAATTTCAGAATTCCTTATTCAGAATTCCTGCCTTTTTTAATTTAAGAGGCAAGAGTTATAAGAATGTTTTTTAATACAATCAAATGCTAAATACTAGGACTTAGATATTAATTATATATATATTCAAGAATTATGAAATACCCCATGAAGCGGGTGGGTAATGACAAGGTGTTATATAATGTTACTTACACAAATCTATATATAAACAGCAGCAATTTTTATCCATTTAAAATGAAAACAGCCACACCAGTTTAAAATTCCCCATTAGAAAATTCAAGTATTTGATGCTTGTTTCGTCTTACGAATCAAACAAATGAATACATTTCCTGTGTTTTCTGTTGCAAATTGCCTTCTGATTCTAAATATTAAGTTTAAATTGCATTAAGAACTCTCTTAAATTAGAAGCAAGGCTAAAGGGTTCTCACTGAGGGGTTAAAGAGCAAATATGTCCTCTGCTTCCCCCACCACACGTATTATATTTCTAAACGAAGGAAAGATGTCCTAAATGTCCCTGCCTCCCCAAAAAGAGCAAATCGATCTGCAGGAGGATCAATTAAATCTCGGAATTCTGGAGATGGAGTTGAGTTGGAAATTAATTTGAATTCCGAACAACTAAACTAATTTAAGTCATACTTTGGCTCAAAAGAATTCCGGGTCTTTATTGTTTTGAAAAGAGCGCGTTTTATTTGATTTTGGATCTCGCAGCGGATAAGCGAGTAAAAGAATTTTGATTAAAAATAGAGTAATAACTGAACTTTCTGGGTTCGTAATTAGTGTATAAACAATAGTTTTTTTAATGAATTATAAGGAAAAATCCAATAACGTACATTTTGTTTTGCAAAAGCGGTCATTAATGATTTAATAATTCGCTATGTATTCTGAGAAATTAATTGCTTTCCATTCTTAAAACATTGCTTTTTTGGCTCTACAGAGCTATTAATATTTTTAAAATATCAATTAAAATATATTTTTTCCCCATATTTTTGAGGAATTGGTAAGCTTTGTTACATAAAACACAAAATAAGACTAGATACTTAATGAAAAATGGCTTTTGTACTAGATAGTGGGATACCAAAATATTCTAATTAACTTTCGGGCTTTAATTAGGAATGAACTCTCTGAGATTTTGAAGTTTTTTATATCGTTTCAAATCCAGATGATAGAATTTGTTCCATTTCCTTCTTTATTTTCGTTAGAAGACAATATGTAACGAGTACAAAATCAAGGCAATCTTTATCGTGGAAAAATAGTTTAAACTCTTCCGATGAAAATCAATTCGATTAAATTTTAATTACTTTCGTAGAGAGATTTAAATTGCTACTTATCAAAATTATTTTTATATTTGTGTATTCTTAAAGATATTCTTTATTATTACATAGATATATTAAATTATTATAAAAGAAACAAAGTTTTCAAAATTCTAAATTTAACTGGAAAGTCGAAGATTTTTTTTGAAACTGCAATGAATTTCTGCCATCTTATTATGAACCGCACTGAAAACTCAAGCATATTTCAAACAACACGAAAAAAAAGTTTCGTTTATTTACATCTAAGTTTCCTTCAAACATTGCAAGTAAATACATATTTGATAATTATAAGTATTTAATTCAATGACAGACGTAATTTGCTCCTTTTTGAAATATATCTGAACGAACCAAAATATTTTAATGAGCTCATATAATTATTAGATATTTAATGATTGTAGAAAGGAAATATTTTTGCATATTTTATTATTAAGTCATTAACTTTCTAAATAACTCAAAGGGTAGAACATTTTATAGAAATTTCTGTAATTGTTTACTATCTTTAATAGACTTCTAAATACTTGTCTTTCTGTATCTATATCATTATTTAAAAATATCAGAAACATAGTTATGAAATATTATAACGTACCAAGTAAATAATTACAAGACACCATATTATGTCAAAAATTATTATAATTTATTTAGGTATACTTTTTAAAACAAATGTAACCCTCAGTTTCATGAAAACTTTCTTTCCAGAAAATACTTAAAATGTATGAATTAATTTATTACTTTTTCATATTTAGGATGCTAATTTACAAATAAATATTATTAGTCCCCATAATTTTTTGAAATTTCTTTTCTTCTACACATTATTCATTTTTACGTACACACACAGATGATATATAATATACTTTAAATGTAACTATTTGATTATAATGTGACTTCGCTTCTTATATGCTTTGAATTTTTTTTTATAAATTGAACTCATTATAACTCATTTGTTTCTCGTTTTTAATTTATTTAAGCATTTTATGTACAAATCTATGTTTCATAATCAGTAATAGATAAAAAAATCTTCCAATTACAACATTTTGTATTTTACTCAATGTTACAAAATAATATAATCTAGAAGGAGAGAAGAGAGAGTTATGTGTCCGCTAAAACAGATTTTAAACTTGCAAAACACTTCTCGGTTCGTGTAGCAGCTATGTTGAGTTTTGGGGATTTCTCTTTATTTGGAGTTTTTACAATATATATATGCTTAAATAAGCATTGGAATTTAGTATTTTTTTTTTATTTTGATCCCACTTAACACTTAATGGCACAATCAAGTAATTGCAAGAAAAAAAATTACTTTGGAAAATGAATGAAAAAAATAGTATTCCGTTAAAAAAAATGCAGTCCTTTGTTATACTCAATAACTTTGTGGTTGTAAGAAAACCATTCTAAAATATAATGTAATTTGTGTTGCGTATTTATGTTGAAAGTTGATTGAAATAAAATTACTGCTTATAGTTGCAAGCTTACAAAATAATCTTACTACAAGCTGAAATAACAACATTCGTTAATACAGAGGTATTATAAACGTTACTGATAAAATAGAATTGATAAAGGCAATTTATACTAAAGCATTAATTAAAGATACCGTAACGTAATTAGTAAGCAGCAATGAATCATGCCCCACAAGATGCTATGTAATGCATTGGTGGTATGGGAAAATTGGTTGGATTAATTTGCAATATTTTCCCTGCACTGTGAATGTTTAATTATAGAACGTGGAATGTATGAATAGTATAATATATCGAAGTCGCTAAATCCCCCCCCAAAAAAAGGATTGTTATGTGGCAAATACTTTAAATAGACATTCTTTTTCACTTCAGAATACAATCTTGGTTCCAGGAAGGAGTTCGTAAAATAGACATATTCGCAAACCAATGGTTCATAAAATGGAGATCTGACTGTAACTAAAATTTAACGTATCAATAAGTAAATAATATAATGCATGGGCACATTGCATACATTACTAATAACTATTATAATTAAAAAAAGAAATCAATGACACAAAATTTACATTTATTGTCTTGTATCTTAATAACAATTCTTTACAATACGCATATGCTGGTAACTATAATAAAAAAATAATGCTATATATGAGATAAATCTAATGCTGTATGTTGGATTTAATTAAGCCAAAAAAAAAAAGAAGCGTATGCACCTAAACTTTACCCGAGTTAACTTCTAATTTATTAATAAATAAGTAACACATTTCACAACAATAATACTTACTCTTCCTCCTAATGTATAAATTGTATTACTTTTCCTATTAAATCAATATTGCAAAAAACGTTCTCGTTTAATGGGTGGAAAAATTCTTCAAGCGACTAGCTAGCCACTTAACAGAAAAACAGTCAAATTGCTTGGGCAATTAGCATTTCAAGTTGAGTTCAAGTTGCTGACTTTTCGAAAAGAAACGGTGCAATGTTCTATCCTGAAAAAAAAAAGGTTATTATTATTGTGGCTCTTTAAGCGCAAGGAAAACTTTACTTTATTCGTTTTTTCTCAGCCAGTTAAACTGACTCGTTCCTCACAAATCATTCGAGTCTATCTCATAATTGAATCGCGCAGAGGAACATTTTGTACGAAACTAGCATTGAGAATTCTAACAAAGGCACAGTTCCTACAATAGGAATTCCCTTTCAACTTTCGGAAGAACGAATAAAAATACAAACGTACTTTTTTATATTGGTTGTGACTATTTCTATTCAGAAGCTCGAATTGCTCGATTTGAAAGAAATTAACTTGAACTTCTCAAGGAAACCCTGTTAGATGATTTAAGTTAAGTTCTTTGTTAAATGCTTCACTTTATAAAATGAAAGATTAAAAAAAAAAACTTTGAAGCATTGTCTTCAAAATATTAAGTGATATATTTATTTTAACATATAAAAAGTTAAGAGAAATATTCTCATTTATATGAAGTACTTGAAATTATTAACACAATTTATATATTAAATCATTATCTGATGTTGATGAGTATCACATATTTCTGAAAAAAATCATAAATGCGCTTATTTTCATATTATACTGTGAGTAAATCTATTTAAGGTAAAAAATCCCTAAGTTAAAATGGACTATTCACAACAAATTTTTTTTGCCAGCATTTTTATTAAGGCTACTTCTGTTTCAGAAATTTAAATAATCAGAAGTATTTTTAAGGTATATTATAAAATGTATGCAATTAGAAGTCTAACCTGTCTAATTAAAAAATTGGGATTATAAATTGAGCCTAATGTGAGAAATGTTTTTTGAAATATCTAAAGAGTTATGGAAATATTTCTAATTCTACAAATACATTTGCTAATGCTTATATCCCAATAAATTATGCAGTGTACGCTCAAAATATTGGATGTTTTTGATCCTAACGCCTTATTGGCTGCTAGAACAGTCCTATTGCATTTCATCTGTCGGTAGAAATTGCTTCTGACATTTCCCAGAATTCCTCTCGGACGAAGGTAATATGCAGAGTATTGGTTGTGTTGTCATGGAATAAAGTTTATTTTTTATAATATTCATGCTTCATTGTGTGTGCTTTGCTCGCAAAGCACTAAAGTTACATAACTTCACTAGACAGTTTCGCGTGATTGGTTATTACATAAATATATATGGAACTCTCTCTCTCTCTCTATTAAAATGAAAAATTAATTTAAACATTATTTAATCATGATTTATTATGTAAAAAAGTATATAATTTTAGAGTACAATAGAGTGATTAGGAACTACTTAAAACTATAAATGGAGTTATAAAAATGGAAAATGATTTAAAACATTATTTAATCATAATGGTTGTGAATTTAAAATCATTTAAGCGCTTTAATTTATTTTAATAATAATGCTTCAAAAGAATGTCTTTTTCAAAGTTCCCATAACTTTTAAAGTAAAGCTTTCCAGATTAATCTAGTTAAACTCTTGGAATGCTTTGTTTTTTTTTATAAAATAAGATGAAAGTAACATGAATCAGGGTTTTAAAAATCTTGAGTATTATAGTTAAGTATAAATTATATATAGTTAAATATCTAATACTTACTTTATAACAAACAAAAAATATAGGTTTATAAAAAAAGTTAAAATTTGTTCTCTTCAATTCTTGCAAATTAATTAAATATTATCTAATATATAAAACTTCCAAATTGTACATTCTTCCAACTTAAATATAATCATTATGTACAGTTAAAAAAAACATATTACTTATATCGAATTAAAGAAAGTCTCGATATTTTATTTATTCTTCTGATTCAATTAAACAATAAGAAGTGTATCGAGATATTCTTAGAATAAATTACGTGATCCACTCATTTTTGTTAATCATAAAATTTTAATATATATATATATATTGAGGGTAATATTTTATAATATTTGGTAGCAATTTTTAGTTGAGTAATCAAAAAAAAATTGGTACTTTTCCGTTTCGCCGGCGCAAACCTCTCCAAGTTGGTGGCAACACACACAGTTAGCACATAAAAATATTACTAAATATTAGTATCTCAAGACTCATAAGTGAACATTTAAAAAACATGACATTTGACTCGGGACGCAAAGTCTTTTCATTGTGCAAAAAATGCAATCTGAAGCCGGCATGCCCCAATCACATCCTGGATTGCTTGGGGTTCGCTCTGGCGGACGTTTATGAAAGTCCTCTACCGGTGCTTGACTTCGCTAGAGTTCACGGTATCATGGATTTGATCTAGCTGCCGCTAGATCTCTGAGGGATTAGAAACAACAACAACAACTAACTATTAGTTCCCACAGATTTTAATCCTTTTTTGATATATTATGAAAGAGACGTTACTGATAAGTAATATTTTTTTGAGTATTATCTTTTTTTATAAATGTGGTGCTAAAAGCTTACCAGCGGTAATATTCCATTTGGCGTCAGTTGCATCATTTTTGGTGATTTTCTCACCTGCTTCAACGAAATAGAAAAGTACCCAAAATGACACTTATCCGTTATTGAATACACCAACATGATAAATTATTAGTTAAATCTGTATAGATATTAGTTGAATAACTATGGAAATATTTTAAAAGTACTAAATAGTTTCAGTGATGAAATGGCATCCTTTTTCTAAAATATATATGGTAAGATTTATCTAACAAATTTTCTTTTCTTAATTATATACAGAACAATAAAGTTAGAATTTGGGAAAATTATTCCTATCCGTTATTTTTATTAAGTTTGAGTGTTTCGAATATAGCTTTAATCATAACATGTAGTAAAGCATATTATCAACACTTCAGTAAGTACATTTTCCTGAATTTTAAGGAAAAGTGTATTCTATTGTTACAGATTACTCACACAAGGAAGAAGAAATTCACAGACGTTATTCAAATGTATATTTCTTATTACATGTTTCCACTGTTAAAATAACAATTTTATGGAAATTATTACACACATGGGACGTTATTATATTCAGGATCCTGAATAATAATCTAAAAATTAAATCAAGAGTAGCATATTTTTAATATCTTCTAACATATGCTACAAGCATTTATGTAAATTTAGAAATATTGATATAAGTTGCAAAAGACATGAACACTTTGCGGTTCTAGGAAAGTATGAAATATGTTTATTCAATTTCGAGTTTGCTTTAAATTAATGGTATATAACTCAGACAGCGTTAAAGAACAAATCTTGCATTATAATCGGTTAATGATAACATATAGCTTTCTACAGCAATTGCGTTCAAGAAATATGGATTCGAGGTTCTTCAAATATAATTCTACCCCAGACACCTATTATCCAATTGTTTCAAAATATTGTAGAAATTTTTTATCAAATTTCTAATATTTGTCTAATTTTCTTAACTTATCGATATTTTTTAAGCTTAATGAGAGAGTTTGTACCAGCACATCTTCCCACACACATACACACACAACTGTGTACATGAAAGGAAATATTCATTTTTCTTTTCTTTTATATGCAAGTATAAGAGAAACGTAAAACTATTTTTCTTACACTGAAAGGAGACACTTTTATACGAAACTTTTTAATTCTTAGAACTTCATAACTGTATTAAGGTTGGTGTTCAAAACAGAAATTATCAAAATATATTAATAGATATACATCCTATATATATAGCAGAAGTGGATAATCAACAAATTCAGTACCATGTAACCTATAGCAGAAATTTTGTATGGATTATCATGAAAAGTCATGCGAAATATTTTTATTGTTTTCATATATAAGCAGAATATATATTTAAAATAAGTTATTAAATTTCAAATCTTTGTTTAGTTTAACATACACCAACTTTTTATTCTCGTAACTGAAAGTAGCACCATAAATATTCCCTGCGACTCCTTCCACACAATAAATATTCCACAAAGTTATAAGTTTTATTCCTTTCGGTATACTATTCTATACATTCGGATCATTCAGAGTATCCATAAAACTAAAATCAACAACGGAACGTGACCACAGAATTGCGAAGAGGGTTGTATGAAAATAAACATAAAACATATCATAAATTTGATATAAATTTACTTTTTATATACCAAAAAAATGTAAAGAATGGATTAAATAAAAAGGAAGCGAATGTAGCAAACACTAAATCTTATGGGCATTGATTCACGCATAAGGAAATTCTCAACATTCAGATATTATAAGAATGTAAATCTTACGATGGTTTTATCTCTTTTCGTTTTTGTGCGCGGAGATTCGTATATTTTTTTATCATAAATCTCCGTACTTTTAACAGTACTTGTATACGTGTATGCGTAATCATTAATAATGCGCTAAGTTGATGCTGAACAAATAGTTAAGAAAATATCAAGACAATGCTGCATACGAAGTAGAATAACTACAGTAATACAACAGCAAATATTATAGGATTTAGATTGGAAAATTAAGTAAGTACAGTAAAAATCATTGAGCACGAAACTGAAGGGACTGAAAAATTTTTTGCGTCTTAAAAAAAAAATTGTACTGACGGATATTGCAAAAAAAAAAGTCATATTATCAACAAAATGAATTTTATTAGAGTATATATCTTCATATATATATATGTGTCTGTGTGTGTATATATATAAATATATATATACATTATACTGCTAATTTTATTTACAGTTACACTTCTATTAGTTTACGGTGCAATGACAGTGTGTAATAACAATAGCTTTTTAATTAGTTGTACAGTTAATAGATAGATGGCGCCACATGCCAAATAAATTAATAATAATATATTTTATTTAAAATTAACTGTATATGTCTGGATTGTACGTTTGTTTTCTATAAATTTTAAAACACTGTAGAGAGTTGTTAAATGTATATTTTTAGACTTAATGTTATTTTATCATAATTTAATTATTTTATGCGTTACTGATATTCTCTTTTCTATCGCGCGGAAAAAATGGTTATTGTTATACTCACGTAGTAATTTTTTTCATCTAATTGTTTTTAGCATTGATTTTAACATATACTAGTTATTATTATAGGCTATAATTTAATCGTTTTTATTTGTAATAGTTAAACTTCTCTTGATATTTCTTACTTTCCTTATGGTCCAGAGTATTGGCAAATACAGGTAAAGGTGGGCTAACCGCAATACTTTGTTTAAACCTGTAATCCTGCTTCCTATGTCCAGGAGTTTGCTACAGTACTACTGTGGCTAATACTTTTTACTATCTAGACTAGTTATCTTAGGTTTATAACTAGTTTATGTATATTTATGGATTATTATTGGATGCATTATTTAATAAAAATCAGTGAAACAAAATTTTTCACACTGAAATTGAATACAAAATTTTCAAGGTTTTGAAAAACAATTCATTTTTTGTGGTTTTGGAAAATAATCTGATATATTTCTTTGCATTGCCTTTTTTAACTTCAAGTTGTCAACAATATTGCTCGATGTCATCCATTTTGTTATTCATTTCACCGTTAGAAAGTGCGTCTAAATAACGGAACATGCTTTCATGATTTTCCTCATTTCGTATGACGCGGGAACAGGAGCTGCATTATTCATTTCATTTTCGTTGTCGGAATAATACATCTATGATATTCTGTGAACATTGAACTAACTCCAAAAGGTCTTTGTCTGGTATAATTGGGGCTGCACATACATTATCATCATCTACTGCTATGAATTCTTCCGATGATGAACCTGTGTGACAGGTGATTTCCGTACCTTATTCAAGCAACTTCCGTAAGAGATTTTCGTTTCGTGTTAAGAGAAAAAAATGAATGAAAATACATAGTAGTTTGTCGAGACCGTTGTATTATTTCGTGTTTCCTGATATTTCATCTTAAGCGGTTTGACGTTGCACGTATTTCAGTGCATATGTTACCGGCAAAGTGTGTGTGTGTTGGAAGTGAACTAAATTCTTTACATTCTTTGATTTATTTCTGAGTTTTTAAAAGAAAAATAAATTCCTTGCTTATCTTTTATAAAACGCTTTCCCTCATTAGAGAGAATATGGTTAAATAAAAATATCATATTTAATGTTATGATTTATAATTTGCTTAATGCTATCAAACAATTTTTTTAAAAAGAGTATTTGATTAGAAATATTTGAAAAAATAAATCCATTAATTCTCTTTCCTTATTTTGTTTTCTATTTTATTATTTATTACTCGTTTTTTACTAATAACTCAGTCTAGTTAACTATTTGGTTCATATTACAAATAATTACGATGTATCTGAAGCGTTGCTTAAAATACTTTTTCATAAAGTTATTTGATTCTATTTAATAATGATTTTTTTCTCAATCTACCTAAAGTAATTAATAGCAGTGATCTTTTATTTAAACTGATTAGTATAATTTTCCTTATAATTTAATTTTATCTATTTTATGGGAACAAGGGTATCATACACATTCAAAAAATCAATTTTTTAATTTTAGTACTAAGTGTAGTACATATTTTACTGAATCTAAAAATCTATAATATTTATATGTCCGTTTATAAAATAACCTTATAAAGTTTGAAAAAAGGAATTGACAAACATGCAAAGAAACGTTTAGTTTTTCACTTCTTCTCCAAAACATATATTTTTGCTTTTAGATGCACTTTTAAAAAAACTGTTGCAGTATGTGGTTCCAAATATTTTATACATCTATACAGGATACCTGTGCATATATTAAACCTATTTTTTTTAAAAAATCTAAGTAGAAGATAGTTTTTTTAAAAATATTTTTGAGTGAAAAAAGCGGATTTTTTTTTCAAAAATATGAAGTTTTATAATTTTTTTCAAGAAACTATCGTAATATGTTGCTAAAAAAATATGTTCTCTCTATTTTGTGTATGTTTATATATATGTGTGCAAAAAATATTTTACAAACTTAAGATGTACTTTTTTTAAAAAATTTATAGCTAAACAAAAGCATGTAATATGAGATCTCGAAAATCATGTCCAACTTTAAATTAAATAGAAACAAATTTTTTTAACTAAAAAAATTATTTTTGTCTTTCTATAGCATGATTAAAATATCTATATTAAGATTTAAAAAAATCTAAGCCCTATTGGAAATTTGTAATGATATATGTCCTTTAAACAGTCTTATTTTCGTCATTTTACTCTTTCGAGCATGTCCTTGTACCCTTAAGGCAATTTAAAATAGTGCATAAAATAATACATTTAATGAATATATTTAACAAGTCAAAAGACAGTCTTTTTTTCTGAATTGCGAAAAAAATTTTTTGGTGAAATACAAATTGAATCATTGCATTGAAGTGACCAATTTCAATTGAAACACAGTTTTAATTTTTTTAAATTTTATTTACTGAATAGAACAATATATCGTTTGACTTTGTAAAATTTATATTATTTTGTTTCTACGTTATATAGAGGCCACGTTAGAATAAAATTCATAAAATTAAAAAAAAACGAAAGTGGTCTTTTAGTTTTTTCAATATCTTTTACTTTGAATCTGATAACTCAAAATATTATTAATGTATCTCTCTGAAACATTTTGAATCTGAAAAATTGTAGTTTCTAGGCAATGTACTAAACTAATTATGAATAATTTTTGAGTTATGGTCTGTTAACTTAATAATAGCCTCATAAATGTTTTTATAATATTTATTGGATCATTTGTAGAATCTTTATATTTTAATAAAACAATATAATTTTAGTACATTCCTCAGATAAATAAATGTATGTAGTTTCTTTTACTGATACTTTTATTAATGCAAATTTAATGAATTTTTCTCTAACTGCTTTAAAACCTTTTTAAGAAATTGTGAAAAATTCATTTATAATCGTAAATTTTTCTAAAATTTTGAAAGTTTACTTTAAATATTGCTGGTTAAGTATTACCGTAAAATCCGGCGTATAACGCTCGCCTATACTTTCAAACTACATTTTTATATATATAAATTTTCAAGTATATTCGCCGTATAACGCGCAACCCCTCTTTTTTAAGAAGGAACCTAAACTGCATGTATGCATTGCTTTTATGTTTTGAAGTCATTTTTTCTAGGTATTATACAAAGCTTTTGAAAACATAGTATACTTCTAGAGTTACATCCCTTTAAGTTCATTAGAGGTATGTATAATTTCTTCAAAATAAAAAGTATTCCGATCTATATAGGAGCCTAATTTCTTTAATTTTCATCGTTTTTGATGTTATAATTTTTATACCTGGCAAATGACGAGCACCCGTAAATTTCGATTTCATTTTTTGTGTTTAAAAAAAACGCATTATACGCTGGATTTTATAGTAATATTTAATGAATATTGATCCTAATAAAGCATATATAATGTTTAAGTATGTTATTCTTAAAAAAAGGACTCTGAGCATGTGAGGAAACCTTGTCGAAACTCATTAAATTTCTTTATCATAGATACAGAAAAGCTTGTTTTCAGTCTTTTTTTTAGAATGGAGAAGCATTTTTACTTCGAATCGCGAGCATTCTCAAAAAGGATGCTTTCCTGCGTCTAAGGATCCCTAGCACTTAAAAATCATTATGCCGTTGTAAGAAAGTTTCATTAAAAGTCAGTGACCTTCCCATCTCCAGTGGATCGATGCAAAATTAACTCCATCCCAACTCCGCCGTCTCCTTAATTCGTCTAATGTTGTCGCAACGAACGAAGTTAACTCGTGGACACATTAACTACGGGTGCTTGGGTTGTTAGCTGAGTCGGCCCTTCGCCGGGGATGACGTCAGCAAGATTGCACCCTGGGAGTCCCGCAGAACAAAAGAGGCTCTCGAATGGGGTGGTAAGTGTCACGTGTGTGGTGAATGTATGACTAATCGACCAGAAACTACAAGATTTACAACTAGATCAGCGAATTACTTTGAGGGCCTTGGGCGTGGACTGGGTCGAGTGGAAAGAGCATTCACCGGAATAGTAAACATGACAAGCCGTGTCATAAATACACATTACATAGGTTGAATAGGTGATAACTATAATTCATGAATACAGTAGCACATACTTGGATAAGACGGTTTCTAGTGTAAAGGAGCTTATTAGAATATATGAGTCGTTTTGAAAACGGAGTGCATTGTGTATTTTCAGAATGTTTGATCTAGTTTGTATTTGAAAGGGTTAATTTCACCTTTCTACTGTTCGGCTTGGATGAAGTGTTTGTAAAGAGCGATCGATCATAATGGTTTTTCGAAAGTGGTTGCAATTGTTTTTTTAAATTAGTCCCTCTCTCGAGAGCTGAAAATATCAACAAAGAAGAGATGCAGATTTTTGATGTTAAAATTAAATAATTCGATTCTTTTTCACAATATTTATAAAGGCATGAAGATTGAAAGTAGTGTAAAATATTTAAAATGTAATTATAATTAAAAAACTTTTAAGCATTTGAAAATAAAAAATATATTTGGAAGAGATATTAATTAAGCTTTACGCGCGTTGCGCATGATATTTTCTAAAATACTAGCTCTAATTACAGGCAATAAGTTGATTTATAAAGTTATATATATATATATATATATATATATATATATATATCACTATAGCTGTTTTTATATAAATAGAATAAAAAATAAAATAAAATTTAAAAAATGTAAAAAATTGCATTTAAAATTTTTTTTTAAAGTTTGCTTATTTTTTAAATATTTGAAATACAAAGCATGTCTAATACTAAAATTAGGTAAAGTTTAAATAGTTTTCAAAGAATTATATCTGTTTGAAAATTGTTTATATGCTCAGCTCTCGAGGCAAAATTAACACCCCTGAGACCCCTTTTAAATTCACGACAGAAATTGTAAAAAATTATGTTTCATATTTCATTAAAATTAAATTTTTCATAAAATGTATTTCTAATTAATACTTAATTTTGAAAAATAAATTTTATGCACAAAAAACGTATATCATTTTTATTTCTGCAGAACACTTCCAAAATATATCACGTAAAAAAATTGATTAAAATTTTAATTTATAATTTTAGTAAGAAAGAAAATTTAGATCTATTGAAAGTATGAAAATTTAGCTTTGTTATAAAGGAAGCTTTGCTAGCTTATGTATTGAATATAAAGATTGAGAAATTATGTATAAATTTCTATTTTTCATACAAATTCCGTTCTGATACATTGCCCTAAACGTGAACTAAATATCTATTTTTATTACCTCATTTTAACTGTGCGACTTTTTCTAAATATGTGTACAAATTCAACAGCTCTAGCTACAGTATTTAGCCACTTATTCCACTTTTTTAAAAAGTATGTCTAAGCGAAAACTAAAGCTAGAGTACGTGATCTCTGCATTTAGCTCTTTGATTTATTTTATTGACCTTTAAAATTTTAAATTGGTTTTCTCTCTTGGCTTTATTTCTTTCAATAATCGTGTATATAAAATGTCGAGGGTTTTTAAAAATATTTAATGTAAATTTTTGAAACTTTTCTAGGTATTTTGTATAATATGTTTGATGATTTTGCGCATGGAACAATGACTTATATGAAGTTATATATATATATATATATATATATATAGCTGTTTTTCTCCCTGCTTTTTGTAGTGTTCGAGCCGAAAAAATTGTAAGAACAAAAATATCACACCACAAAAAAAATCAAATACACAGAATTGAGAGGAATATTTTTAATAATATTAAAAAAGTTAATTAATCACAAATATTAAAAATTTTAATAGCAAAATTTCAAAAATACTAAAATATTTTTTTTAAAAAATTAAAAATTAAAAATAGTTGTTTGTTTGAAAAGGGTGCTTTTCTTTGAAATGTTTATTTCGTGTGTATTCAAATAGAGTACACGTAAGCATTTTGCTATAAATATATAAAAATAATGTGTACAGGGTACCATGTCCTCTTTAAACTATAATATTAATACGTATTTTTTTAATTTAAATTTCAACATGTGATTTAAAATAATATAAATTGCATCTCAAATTTAAATATCATGCCGTTTCAAGTGAATGATTCTTAAAAGTCTTCAGAAAATACATAATGGACGTATATGCGAAAGATATGTTCTACAATATGGATATTTTTTAGGAGAAAAATAAATAAATAATTTTAAAATTTAATGCTGCCACATAAGGGATGGATTTTCGAAAAAAATGGAAACAGATTTAATTTTACTTGAATTATGCTAGACTCAAAATAAAATTAATTTTCTTCAATATAAATAACCAAACGTGATGATAAGTAAATATAGTAAAATATGCATTGCATTATTTTATTTTTAATCCAAACCCTCTCTCCCTCACCATCGAATCAGTCCGAAAAGCTTTTTTCCATCTTCTCTTTTCTCGTGCACTGCAATTTTCATAATAAGCTTTATTTGAAAATTTAATACTAAAATCTGTTAAATGTGACTGGTGTTTTTTTTTTTTGCAACATTTAGTAGGTGTGCTTTCATCACAATAAATGCGAAAAAGCCTTAATTTTTCCCCCTCATTAAAGATTGTTTTGACTGCTTACCAAAAACGCTCAAATAACTAAACTTTTCCCTCGAAATAGTACTTAGTATACAAGCTCATTTCTTTAACTATTCGCTTCTTCTATATAGAGGTAGTAATATTTTTTTGCGCAAAGGTAGCTTTTTAAATTCTGAAGGGAAAAAAAAATTATCCGCCTTACTGTACATCCAGTTTATAAAGGCTAATGACACCATAAGTTATCAATGGTCTCTGATATTAAGGTATCCGGCTACCCTAAAACTCTAAATTTTGCCAAAAATTGGAAATGTTTTATGATTTTATTTTATAGGTCATTTATTACCTTTATAAAAATACTAAGTTTATTATTTTCCCTTCTCTAGAACAAAAACTACAAATGTTTTAGTAAAGGTAAATGCTACTACTTTAAGCAAGATATGTCATAATTTAAAATGCGTTTTATCCGAAGTGTGTTTTTCTTTTAAATGTTCAATCGGGGACAGCGATTGCTCAAAAAGTTTTGAAAATAATTTACTGAAATTTTTTGTGTGTATATTCTGTATAATAGCAAAAGTGCGTTAGCGTTCAGATTTATCAATATAACTGTTTTAGTATAAAATTTACAGCCCCTTATGTGAGTATAATCACTGTTTCTTAAGCAATCTCATATAGTAACTAACATAAAGTGCTTTAGTTTTTGTAAAATGAAAATATCTCTTATCCTGAGGATCATTTTAAAAATGAATAGCGAAGCCACACAGTAAAATTGAAAAATGATAATTTGTTCATAAACTGTTTGTACAGAACGGGCCCCACTTATGCAATTTTTTGTGTAACATTTTACCAGTTTTTCCCCTATTTTAGTAATGTAATGATGGCTGGGTTTCCCCAACCATCAGTGTTCGAGACCTAAATAGAAATCTAGCTACATAATCAAAACAACAAAATTTACTTAAATGTTTCAACAACGACACAAAGTCGACAACCCAAATTAAGAAATGCACCAATTTAAAAAAAAAATAAGAGCAATAATGAAGTGGACGTGATAATTGGAGATATAATAATAAATCGGATTACCTTACACTTAACCGTCCAGGCAATACACCTTCTTATATTTGAAGAGATTTTCTAAAGTAATCTAATCCAAACCGACCGAATCCAATTTAACAACTTATTTTGACTAAATCGTCAAACAATCTTAATATTAATCAAATAATGTATAAAGTGCTTTCGTCTAGCTTTACGTTACCTTACGTTAATCCTCCCTACTATTCTTTAGCTTCTAACTTCCCTCGCTCTTTCTCGAATCCAAAATCTAATATTTAAATACACGACATAATTTACATATATCGCGTGTTCTTTTTCGCAAACCAGTTATCAATCAAATAATATTTAAATTAAGTATTTCCCAAAGAGGATTATTAGAAAAAACACGTATAGACACGTTACAGGAATAATAATTTATTTTTCTCTTCTTAGTTTAAGCATATTTTTGTAAAAATGTACTAAACAAATTTAAAAACCACAAAAAATCCCCATCCATCCATTTTTTTAAAAAAAGAAATGTGTCGCAAGTAGTCGGGTACCTTAAGGGATTAATACAGAAATTATCAAGAATACCAGGGATGTGAAACTTGTGGCCCGCGGGCCTTATGCGTCCCTCAACGAGAATTTTGGTGGACCGGCCAGTATATCGTGCACAATAATACGTAACAAAATATCAACATTTTTCCCGAAAAAGGAGAAATAGTACCAGAGAAGAGATGTCAAGTGCCAGAACATAAACATTAAATTCTTCTTGCTCTTTTATTTATGTTTATTATAATGTATTATTTGAAATAAACTTACATTTCTGTACATAATTTTTGTTCACCTAAAATTAAAAATTGTTTGTTTGACCCAAATTCGTTTTTGAATTTGACATCCTTGTTGTTTTTAAATTTCAATACTCTGCACTCGCTGGAGTAGCTATAAAAACATGGCGAATCCAATCGTGTTGAAGTTATTCGAAGTTTTTCATATTCTTTTGCACTCTAGAGAAAACTGTTGGATTCCATGAGCAACTTTGATGTTTGGATTCCACAAAAGCAGATCAATAAGATCAGATAATGGCTGCTAGTGTCAGGGGGCGTATACAAGAGTGGCGTTGAATTCCGATGTTGTGAAAATTACCACTGAAGTAATGAAGATTCACACAGTTAGATTTTGATAATATCAGTAATGAAAATTCATACAGTTAGATTAAGATAATATCATAATTAAAAATTTACACAGTTGCCTTCATCTTATATTTAAATGGGTTAATGCAGCGATAATCAACCCACGACCCACTAGTTCTTTTTAAGTGGCCCGGTCAGGGCCCATTGCTCTGAGAAATTAATTTATTTATGAAAATTTGTTGGGAAATTCTTTGTTAAAAAATTAAATACATCAATTTTGCTTTTTGCTGTCTATGTTGTATTGGGGCGAACTGATATTTTTCTTTCTGATTTGTGGTAATAGACAACAGTGGAGTAGCACCATTTTATGAGTGAAACGGATTTTTAACTATCTTCCATATCTTGCAGGCGAAAAATATTCGACGAAAATAGATCGTTTCAAGACGATTGGAAAGTTGACCATTTTATATTGAAAAATAAACATAGTTCAGTAATTATTTGATTTGAATGTTGTTATGTTGTATTAAAAAAATACCAATAAACAGGAATCATACAATGACACTTTTTCTAGAAGATCTCTTTCAAGAGGTCATAAACAGGCTTTCTTTTGAAAAATCTTTACAGCAGCAAAAAAGTGTTTTGTCCGTGGTAAATGTCACAGCGGTAACAAAGGCACCCCATGAAATTTGTTATATTATTGGTAATCATATGAAACCGTTTCCTGATGCAGAAATTATGAAAGAGTGATTCTTAATTACTCCTAAATTTAAAAAATTTAGTGACAAAAATAAAAAAGAAAAACATAAAAAAATAATAAATTAAAAAAGCAAAATAGGAATTTTAATATTTTGATCTATTTCCAGGTTTTAAATTTTCTATTTTATCTTGATCTTAAAGCATTTCTACCCCCCCCCCCTACTCCAATAATTCTTATGTTGCGTCCCACATGAAATAGCCATCATATGTATGCGGCGAATCAATCTTTCAATTTTATAGGCATAGTAGTAAGAAGGCACATATATTTGAATAGTTAAACCACTTCAGAGAAAATTATTTTGTGTATTTTTTATGAAAAGAAAAAAAAAGAAAGTTTAGAATAAAATGTATCTAAATATTTCTTTTGAAGATCAAATCTTACATCTAGATTTAAAAATGATTGAAATGTTGCAGTAAGAAATAGTTTATCACACACGACACTAACCTCTTTATCAATTTTTAAATTTTCATCAGAAGTTTTTAAAATAGATATTCACAAATAAAACTACGAATAAATTTTTTCTTAAAAGGAAGTTTCGGAAGAATTTTCCTCAAATTTCACTACAAATACACTTAACTTTAAATGGAATTCCCAGAAAGCTCAGAAACTTTAAATTGAAAATTTATATGCTTCACAACGTTGTAAAATATCGGAATGAAAAAGCAATAATACTTTTGAAATAATGTTATCTTACTGCATTTTTCTCATGTAAAAAAAATGTCCTTGCGAATATATATACATGGCAGAAAAACTATTTCAAAATGTGCAGAAAATTCCATTTATTTTCCTTAAAGCTCTTTGTTCTGTTTTTTTAAGAATGAATTTGATCCCGCTGAGAAAATCATAAGAAATGAGGGTTTTTTTAAATATACTTCTTCAAAATAACTTTATAAATATCCTATAAATTGTTAGAAGTTAGGTTTTCTTTTAAAAAAATTATAATATCCGTGTAAACGAAAATTGTTGTTTCAGATTGTTTAAAAATAAGTTCATGTTAATGTTCGTACATTGTTTATTTATATAATTTTAACTCGTTCTTTGCAAGATACCGTAAATTTTTGTGTGTAGGCCGAGAACTTTTGGAACTTATTTGAGGTGAATATAAAAGGAAATCGACTTTTATACGGATCCACTAATCTCGGAAGAAAATGACAAGTTTAAGAAAAACGGGGTTTTAACGTCCTCTAGCCATGCGCAAGTGGTTTTAATTTTAAAGCCTTTTGGGTTACTGAAGGGAGATTTTGTTTTAAAAGAAGAAAATCACACACATATCCTTCAAAGTCATTGCCAGAATTCAAGCTTCTGAAGAGTTTGTGAAGTTCTCATTTACTCATTGGGATTTCTGAATGCATATGATCCTCATCCAGCAAGTGTTTCCTGCAGGACGTGAAGCACAGGTCGACGATCTCGTGCAGTGCCCTTTTTTTCCTTCTCATTTTCTAAATAAATAAAATGTTGCAGTAAAATACTATCTCAGATATAAGGTAATAACTACATTTAAAAATAAATTTGCATTGGCTTCTGATAGCGCTATCAAATATAAAAATAGCATCATTGGTTTTTTACTGTACAGCACTTTGGTTGAAAAATATTTTACCCACAAAGCAACTTTTTCGCTTCCGTGGCGCAAGGCTAGGTAATTACAGTGACTTTTACCTTTCAACTCAAGTTTTAAATGAGTTTTGAATTTTATTAAAGCTTTTGAAAAAAACGCACTCTCAGCTTGTATTGGGAAATAAACGGAATGTATAGAAATATCTCTCTCTGTCTAAGCGATAAAAGACTTAATAACTTGCAGTAAATTTAAAATATGAAATAAATTATGAATAGTTTTGAGTATATAATCTAAATATATATAAAGTTCTTATTAATTCTTCAGGTGCATATAATATAAATATTGAAAAATGTGTCATAAAATAGCTTTCTGTTGAAAATGAGAAAGAAATTTCTCTTATTTAATATTATAGTGACGGCTTGAGAATTAATACCATTTTAAATTAGTAGCAATGCCCAAAAGTTTTAGAACGAAAGTAATTCTTTATATGTGTATTGGATATCACATGATTAATTCTAAGTATGTATATAAAATAAGGATTTTCATATTTTACGAAGAGATAAATTTAATTTTATATGTTATTAGAAAAAGAAAAAAACTTACTGGATATATATTGCAAAGATTTTAATAGAGCTTTTTACAAATTTTTTAAAAGGTTATATTCACTAAGATTGTGTTTAAAAGGAATACTGAAGAGTAGTTCATCTTTTTTAAGAGTAGTTCATCTTTTCTGGAAAATTTATTTGTAATGGTTACATGCCGTGGATCTTGTACATATGTGTTATGTTCTATTCTTTTAACATATGACGAAACAAAAATTAATTTGCTAGATCTTCATATTACATTATTTTTTTTATTCAACTTAAATGTGCTTTGCTTGTAAAAATTCTAATGCATTAAGTTTGATGTGACTTATTGATTCCTTTAACACGCATGTGTGTTTCATCTGATAAAATATATATTCAACTTAAATGTGTTTTGCTTTTAAAAATTTTAATGCATTAAGTTTGATAAGACTCCTAAATTCATTTAACATGCATGTGTGTTGTTTCAAGTGATAAAATACGTAATCAACTTAAATGTGTTTTGTTTGTAAAAATATTCATGCATTAAGTTTGATGGGACTTATAAATTCCTTTAATATACATGTGCGTTTCAACTGATAAAATATCACTTTAATAATGAATTCGTCTATATTTACTTTCTGTGTTTTACTTATTACTGATGTACAATTCATTAACTTATAACGGATTTCATAAAAAATTGTTTTAATAACATAAAATTTAATGTTTTAAAATCTTTTGAACCTTTACTGAAAAATATAAATATTAAGGTATCCGATCACGTTCAGAATAATTTTTAACAAAATAGCATACTAAAACATTATAAAAGCTCTTTTATGACTCAATAGCAATAAATATTACTATTTAACTATCAAAATTTAAAATAAATTACCTGAATTTTACAAAAATCACAATTATAAGGGAAATTTTCTCACTATTTTTGAAAAACTTCAAAGCAGTTAGAGAGAAAAATAATTAACATATATTAGTAAAAGTATTACTAAAACAAATTAGATGCATTTATCTAGAAAATGTACAAAAATTTTATTTTTTTTATTGAAATTTGAAAATTTTATAGCTGATTGAGTAAACATTATAAGAAATGTTACACTTTTTATGAGACCATTATTTTAATAACAAGCCATAACTCAAAAAGTATTCATACAATAAAACATATCTTAGTACATTCTCTAGAGAATAACATAAATATCAGGTTCAAAAAGATTTATGCGAATACATTCGTAATATTTTGAGTTACAGACTCGCCATGATAGATTTTGAGAAATTTAAATGTCCGCTTCTGGTAGATAAAAAAACCCACTTCCGGTTTTTCTAACTTTATAAAATTGATTGTCACGTGGCCTCTAGGTAGCGTAGAAACAAAACAAAGTATGTTTCGTAAAGTCAAAAGAGAGCTAGCTCTATTCAATAAAATAAAAAACAAAAATATTTGTCTTGACTGAATTTGGTCATTTTCAACGTGTTCGGATACCTTAAATGTACATGATTTCTATGTAAATAATCAACACATAGCTCATCTTAATCAGTGTGTTTCATGCTTAATAAGCTAATTAAGGTTAAATGAGATAATAATGTAATGCTACGAACACTATTTAAAAAAAATTTATAAAAAATTATTTATGTATTTTGTGAAGTAGTCCGCATATGTCAGTATTTGTTTTATATCAATGGATTGGAATAAATGGATATCATTTGATGACATTAACAGGTTACAAGAATTAAGAAATTGGAATAGTTTAAGAAAATATGTGCTTTTTTTCTCTGTATTAAACTTATATTGAACAAAAAGGTAGTTTTTCATCTTATAGATATAAAATGTATATCTAAACAGATTACTTTTTTTCAAAAGCATTGTTGTAAAATATTTAATTGAAAAAAAAAAATGTGCTTTAAAAATTAGAGATAAATTTCACAAAAACACAAATAAAAATAAATGCGTACGCACAGAAAACAGTACTTTTTATCGTTCGTTGTAAGCTTCACTTTTTGTGAAATTTTTGCACATAGAATCCTTTTTTCCCCCTTTACTTATTGATTTCCAGTAAGGTTCTGAAGTTGCTTTTCCTATATATAAGTATGCATGTTTGTTATCATTGCATGTGTTACAAAATTAGTATTTTTTTTTCATTTTAAACTATAACTTATGTTTTAAACAAGATATTTTCCAATTCATCTACGTATAGAATATAACATAACTGTGACAAAGAAAAAATTGTTTTTTCTTCTGGGTGAATTTTTTTTTCTGTTACCATTCAATAAAAAAAGTAATGAATATTTAATATTTGTATAAGTTATTGAAAATTATTTTACATTCTTTTTTAACTAGCTAATTTTTAAAAATCGATAAATTTATAATTTTGGGTTTATAAAATAAACGCATGATCTATTAGAGATTGTATTTCTGAGAAAGGATTTACTTTCAGCTATATTAAGTCTCTTATTTCTGTTACATACTAATTGCTATGGTCTATACCTTAATAGATGACTATGATTCATTCGAGTCACGAGTTCGGATTTTGATTAGATACACGATTCGCGCACTCCGAAGCAAGGAATGGTGTTTATTTGACCGTAAACAGGACTTGGTTTCAATGTTTCGCTATTGTGGGATGTGGAAGTCAGAGAAGTGAAATACTATATCACAGATGTAAAGCATGGCCTTTGACCATAGCTTATTATTACAAATTACATCACTAAAAGCTTTTATGTAGTTTTAGAGCAAAGATAATTGAAACCATCTACTACAGTGAACTAATTAATTTTGACTGGTTAGCTAGAATGCTAGAATGTGCAAGGCATTATATTATGTATATTTTTTTATTACAGTGATTGTAAAGATTTTTAAACTTCAATAAATTGAAAGCATACCTAATTTTATTCTCGAACTATCCCACACTGAATTATCATATAGCATAATATTGTGAATAAATTTAAATGTAAAAAAAATTGAATTAAACTTGTTTTACATTTTTATTGTTTCGATTTATGTGAAACAAAAATGAAAGCTTGTGGTACATCAGAGATTTTTTTTTTACAAAAAAATTATTGCGTTATTTTTTATTGAATACTGGCGGTTAACCTCCAGCTTCACTGGGTATTTCAAGATGCTACATGATTATGCATTATTGTTTTAATCATTGATATCTAAAGCGATATGGTACCATCTTAACAATTTTTTATTTATTTTTTATATGATATTTGGTTGTAATTGTATATTATAAGGGTTAATATTTAATAATAATTCCATACAAATTTTTTTAAATTTGTTGCAAAATGTTTGCAAAATTTACATTTTTTAACTTTTTTTTAAACATTTTTTAAATTTCTAAATCTTTTTTATAAAGGTTTCTTTTATTTCAAATTTTTTTCCCAATATAATATACTACACAAAACTGTGCATGGTTTTCTTCCTGCTATTGCTCTTTAAATTTTTATTAATTTTTTTTATACTTAAACATCCAAAAAACATTAATTTTGATTTTGAAATTTTTTAGAAAAAGTACTAAACACGTTAGAGCTAATTCCATGCACAGTTTTACAAAACATACATTTCGCAACATGCATAAAAATTTCAAACCCATGCTTCAATTATCAAAAAGGCCTTAGGGTTTTGAATGATAGAATGTGTACAAAAATTCAACATGGAGAAATATGAGTTTGAAGTTTTCATCCCATGAATAGCATGATATAATATTCATCGAAGAGTCTAAAACATTTATGAATTGTTAATTAGCTTATTTAAAACTAATTACCATAAAAATTGCATAAATATAGAACAATTAAACAGTATAATGCCATAATGATTATATAGAAGAAAACGAATGAAAGATCAATATTTCATTAAACTTTATCTTAATAATTATAAAAAAAAATACATACACACTTCAGAGATAATTCCATGCTCAGAGCTAATGCACATGTACAAAAGCTGCTTATGCCTTTATTTTTTATTTCCATCATTTAAAAGCCTTCACATGTTAAATATTGTACACGAATGAAAACTAAATCAAATAACATTTTATAGGTAAAACATATCAAAATCTAAGAACTGCATATGAGCATTTGTTTAAATAAATATCTTAAAATATTTTAATAATAAAAGTGTTGAATTTCACACACATGTGTGTGTGTGTGTGATATATATGTATATGTATATATATCACACACCAAAAACATATATATAAAAATTTGAGAGTTTTTCTATTTTTGCGAATTAGATTTTTAATTATCTGAGTTATCAAAATGAGATTTAGTATTTGTGCTTTAGGAGAATCTGCTTTGAAGTTTTAATTTCACTCATAATAATATCATAAAAAGCACGCACAACTTTTAAATCTTGACCAAATCCATTTGCTTTTCAATAAACAATTCGCAAACTAGAATTTTTGCATGGTTTGCCAAATCTTTCTTGAAATGATTTGGCTCTGCATGTATATTGTCAGTCTTATTTACGCGCGGTAGAAAAATAATTAATTCATTTTTTATCAGGCTCTTTTCTAGAAGATAATCTGAAATGTGATCGTGGTAGTTCCGTCCAGCATCAAATATTGCTCCATAACTTCATAAAAAATGCAGGTAAAGTTTTGAAATTTTGCAGGCATCTTTATAAAGAGTCGATGTATCAAATAAACCAATAAAAATATTTTTGACAGTTTAAATATTTTTAGGGCACCATATCTTCTTAACATGAAGCTTTAGATTGTGTTGGTAAGCATTTTTACTGCACAAAATTCTTTTTTCATTTCCATTATTAGTTCACACTTTCCCTATATATATGTAGTAAATAGGCGAATTATTTTGTAGCATTAGCCGGTGTTGTTGGTTCTTTAGATATAGATTTGGCGAGGGGTATTTATGTTGGTTGTTTCTTCATAGGCAGTAAACTTCTTCATGGTTAGTTTCAAGCTACTTTTATTCATGGTCACGTACATTTGAAATGCAATATCATTTAGAATAACTAATCAATAGAGGCAAGAATACACAAATAGCAGAAGCACCAAGCAGCAGCGACGAGGACATGTTTTTGGGGAGCAGACAAAGAACAAAGAGAGAGAAAGAGAGCTCACACTACTCTGGGTTCATACTAGCGTTGAAGGTCGTGCAACTCCTTCCTAACGGGTGCTGCAATTGGTTGCAAACGCGCATGAGCAATTAGATTAAGATTAAAATTATCCCATCAGTCTTGTACCAAAGAATTAGGAAATATTTTAAAGGAGTTAATGTAAAACGTGCTAGAGGGAATCATTATATATATATATATACATCTTGTTCAAAATTTCAATCACTAAAACACTTTTTATTCATCCACTCAAGTTGAAAAACATTTTTTTTTAATTTCTAGGGAATCGCATTTGATGTTAATACAGTTTTTCAAATATTAATTCATTAATTATATTTAATTAACGAATAAATAGTAACAAACATAAATAATAGTCCAATAGCAAATATAGAAAATAAAAGTGCTCGTTTTGTCCCTGTAGCGCAGTTGATTTCTAATCCAAAAGCCGTGGTCGAACCTCACCTGGGATGGCTTAATTTCTGAGAACCTGGTTTCTTCTTTTTATTAGAATAATTAAATTTAATTAATGAATAAATATTAACAAAAAATAGTCCAACACCATGAATAAAAAGGAAAATGGAAAATTGCAAGGAATATTATTTTCAATTTTGTCTCCACATATTGTGTTTCTGGCAAACAAATATACATATATTAATTATAATTATTTATTAAAAAGCAACTAAAATAAAAAATTTTAATGTTGACCTAAGTAGAAATTGACTTAATACATTTTTTTTATAACGCTTGTTTTTAAAAAGAAAATAAATTGAATTTTTAAAACGGAAATGTATTTATCTTTTATGTTTCTCTGACCCCATTTCTGGGAGGTTAATATCCGCAAAACTGGTTCTTAGTGTATATCTACTAAACAAAAGAAATATGCTTTCCAAATTTCAAATTTGTACGCCTTAAAGTTCAAAAGCGAACATTTTTATCTATATCGCTGCTGCCCCCCGCCCTTTGCTTTGACAGTCTATTTTCACAAAACTTGTTCTTAACAGATATCTTCTACCCTACAAAAGATACATGATGGCCAAATTTGAAGTCTCTGCGTCTATTGGCGCAAAAACGGGAATTTTGTTTATATCTCCTCAGTAATCCTCTTAGGGATGGAGTTTCACAAAACTTATTCCCTACTTAACAAAAGAAACATGTCTGCAAAATTTTAAGTCAGTTGGTTTAATAGTGTAAAATTTAAAAATATCGCCAAATGTATTAATCGTTTTCCCAACATGACCGTAAACCAGTGCTTCTCAAACTCTGAATATTCGCGACCCATTATCATGTCATAATTTTCATCGCGCACCCTCCATACTACAACAATGCATTGAATTCAGTAATACTATACTTTGACGCTAAAGCTATAATATAACTTCAAACTTTTAAGTACCACCGACGTATATAAACGTCTCGCTATATATAACCAAAATAATAATTGCCAAGGACGTATATATAAGTCTTTCCGAAATACGATCTTTTCTGTGCAATGATATCCATAAAATTATTCCAAAGGCTTTGGAATGCAATAAAAGGACCTTGACAGTGTGTTTGTGATGCATTTACTTATTTCATAGGATTTGCTTACTTATTATTTGTATTTATATTTATTATTTATTCGTTTTTTATACTTTTCTTCCAACTCCTCATACATCACATACGCGCTTCTACTTAGAAAACCGTGGCATTGTGTGGAGAGCGATTTGCGTAATTTTTAACCGGCAGTTAAGTATTAATTAAAAACCGTACTAATTATCTAGATGCATATTAATTTTTGGATATCATTTTTACATGACAAGCCCATGGGGTCACTGGTTATTTTAAATTTGTTCTAAATTTTGAACTGCTATATTAATTATAAAATAAACTGTGCAGTACTGATACATTTAGTAGTGTATTATATCAGTGTAAATAAACATTTTATTTTTTATTATGTCAGAATGTATTTTGTTTGTTTACTTTTTCATAATTTAATAATTTTCTTAAATAATCTTTTGTTTTCGACTTTTGAATATGCTCGCGCCCCCCTCGTAGAGTTATCACGCCCCCTTAGGGGAGTGCCACACAGTTTGAGAAACGCTGTTGTAAACAGATTTTCTCCATTAGCTACATATCACATCATTTGTCGAACTCGCATGCACACTCACTAATACTTCCTAAGCAAGAGGTTTTAAAAATAATTCACTAAAAATAAATTTAAAATTTATTATTGCTGATATATGCTTATGACTCCTTTGAAACATCAACGGAGTTCTCAGCAATATTTTGAAACAGCCAGAAACAATAGATTTGTATTACTCTCAAATTTACACACACAAACACACACACACATATATATATATATATATATATATATATATATTACAGTAGACTCTAGCTAATTCGAAGTTATCTTGTAAAATTCTCGACAATTCGAACACTTGCTATCTAGAGTCCTATAGCAAACAAGTTGTAGATTACATGTTTTGTGTTGTATTGTCCCTGCATGTATCCTCTGTAACGTAGCCTCTTTGATGAGCATCTGTCTGACATCCCTTCTTAGTGTTTCCTGGTTCCTCATGCAAAAAGACACTTTTTTTGCTTTTCTTCTTCAAGTGGACAATAGACCGGCCGCGCTAGTTGTTCAGTGGTCTATATCTTTCGTATAACAGGTAGCCTTGCTACACATGTTTTCAGAAAGAATGATCCTCTATTGTGAATAAGAGAGGAGTAGGATTGTGTATTTTGCGTCGGAGATACATATCGATATATAACTCATCTGTGTGACTTATGGCATGTGACACCAAATAGGACATGGGCCGGACTGGACTCAATGCTTTGAAGAACCAATGGCGTTGGGGACAGTGTCTGATGGAACCGATAACAGATTTTAAAGATAACAGGTTTTTTCTTTAAAATGGATTAATTATGTACACTATGTTATTTATATGTAACGATTTTTAATCCATAAATGTATTCTTTTAATACAGGACTTTTAACTTATAATATTTATACTATATATAATATGTACTTTTTAAAAATACTTTTAAATAACTTTATACACATGTACAATTGTTGTTTTATTACAAAGTTTCAAATTTAAATGCGTTAAAAAATTTCTCTTGGTATATTTTGGGAGTTTTTTCCTACCCTCTTGATAATTTGAAGTTTTTCATTGGTCCCTCCAACTTTAAATAATCGAGAGTCAACTGTATATATATATATATATATATATTATATTTCGTAATACTGCCAGTTAATAATTCAAAAAACACTTACCTGGTGAGTTACACATGTTAAAATTTATTCTTGTAAAGTTTACTCACTAGTTCAAAATCCCCCCCCCTACTCTCTCCAAAAATATTTCTTCGAATATGTAAGCCCGTCAAACTTTCTTGGCTGGATTATTTTTACAGGTAGATAAATAATTTCAACTCGTTATATTTGTATGGGATTTCTGTATCTAATACAAAAAAAATCATTTTTCAACCACGAAGCTTTGCTTTAAAATCCCCATGATCATAGTAAAATAATTTTAAAGAATTCGATAAAGGATCATTTTTAGTATGTTTTTCGAATCCACCATCTTCAAATAATGTGTCGCAATCTGAAAAATATCGTGGAATTTGTAACCATATTATTTGTTTCAAAGTATTTTTCGTATAAAATATATAAAAAGGATAAGAATATGGTCCTACGTACGGCCGCAAGAAACAGGCATATAAGTTCTAAGCTCAATATTATGAGATTCTTTTAACAAATATCTGACATAAAATATCCTATTTTTGTTTTATCCGTAACTGATGAACTGATGTATGGATTCTGTATAAATCGTACAAACTGTGTGTTTTGGTATTAGAAGATTTAAAATAATCCCTTTCGATAAATACGCCAAAGTGACTAAACCATATTATCTGCATCCTATTTTTGACTGCCTTAAAGGAAAATATTTTTGAATAGTTAAGAACTGTTATGCATTTGATGAATATCTTTAAAAATTATTTACAACTATTAATGTTAAAAAAAAAACTTTGTCAACCTTAGAAATAAATTGAACTATACTTATTTTGTATTGGTGTATCATCACTGTAAATTACTATAATCATATAAGCATCTCCTAAGTTCCAAATTAAGTAAGGAATTTCAGGCATAGCTGGATTTAAAGTGTACAACATGGAGGTGTTTATCGGAGAACATTTAACTTAAATAACACTAATTATATTAAGCCCATTGACTTAACCTCTGAACTATAACAGATCTAGGATCAAAATAAAATCAGTTATCAGTTACTTTTTTCAAATTGGGATTTGTCGTTGATTTAGTCTTTAGAAAAGTCTGAAATAAATACGGAAGCTAAAAAATTATTTTGGGTATAGTATTTGATTCAATTCGTTTAATCTCAGATAAATTTCATTCTAGATTCAGTGCACTGTATTATGCCAAGAATTTGTTTCAGATTTATAAAACTTTCTGAACATTTATAATAAACTAATCAATTAAAACAAAAATTAAAGATTTTTTTTTTTTGAAAAACACTCATATTAGAAATCCGATTGAATTTAACAATTTCCAAGTAAATTTTTAATCTGAACTTCGTTTATTCTTAGTGTTTATAGAATGAGGTAAATTTACTAATATCTTTTATATAATCGGACGTTTTTTTGCGAGATTTTTATTATTCTTTATCTCTAAGTATCTTTCTCTTATAATTATCCTTTTTAGCTTCCGTGGCTGTTTTTCTTTTTAATTGTTGCAGATGACAATCTGAAATAGTTTAGTACGTGTTAACATGCATTTACAATTTTTATTTACATATTAGTGTCATTCTTCAATCAATTAATGAATCAATCCATATGTTTAATCTGTTAAGTGCAATATTATGTATTACTACTGTATTAATATTAAATATTCATGTGTATGTTTTTTATTTGTATAATATAAATTTAGATATACACACAAAAATGTATTTATATAAACGGGAGACAAGCAGCTCACTCCCTCATCACGTGATCTCCGGAATGATTTGATCAGCATTCTTGAAATTTGGCAGGTATGTTTATTTTCTTCAGTCACAAAACTCGTTAAGAAGGGGTTTTGCCGAAACCGACCTCCAAGATAATTTGTAAGGGCGTTGCACACACACACGCATGCGCGCACACACAGACTTTACAAATACCTATATAGAAAACGTTTCTTGCAAAACTTAACAGCGCCATTTTCTTTTCTGAATTTCATGGCTATCATTTGATTAATTATTTAAAGCAGTGATTCTCAAACTATGGGGCACGCCCCCCCAGGGTTATGATAATATTACTTAGGAAGAGGCGCGAGCATGCTTAAATTAAAAGATTATTTTTAAGGGGACACAGTGGATTCCATTGACAAAAATCAGTCAAAAAATCAAATCCAATTTTCTTAGCCTAGACTATTCTTTACAATCTTCCCTAAAACTGAACAAAATCTGAAAGCTCTAAACTTAATTATGATAAAGCTCTAAACGCAAAATGATAATAGCTTTTACTTTCGTTTTTATTCACATCCTTATGGCAAATCAAAAATTTAAACTGATTTATCTCGAAAAGATAAAATAACTAGTTTGTCTTCATTCAAAATGCCAAGGCCTTTTTTCTAGTGCGCCGAATACTTGGAAATTTTTTTCACTTGTTGCTAATAGCACATGAAATAAAAGTTGGTATGCATTTTTTAATAAAAGCGATACTTATTTTTTAAAAAAAATAATCGAAATCAGAATTTATACATTTTTTAAGGAATTTTCAAGAAGCATTCATAAAAAGAAGTATTGTACAAATACCAATCATGTTATCGTAAAACTCATGCAAACTTTTGTTACACATAGTATGACGTACTTGTAAATCAAATTTCATGGATGTACATACATTTTTTGTAGAAGGAGTAGCATTTTAAAATAACTCCAAAAATGTTAAGTTTTTTCCTTAAAAAATTAAATGGCTAGCGTTTTATGAAATTTTGAGCTCAAAATCTGTTTTAAATAGTATACACATATGGGAAACAACAAAAATATTTATAAATCCTTAAATTACAAAATTTTGCTTAAATCATACCATGTTCCCTTAAAAAATTATTATTAGTTTACTGGAAGGAACCAAAACAAAATATATTCTGTCACGCACACACACAAAGAAATAAATAAAATATACATCTAATGTTTATTACAACCCGTTCCAATTTAAGAATTTGAAAAGAAAAGTAATATAATAAACTTGTCCTAATCCATAAAAGTAACTTACTTAAAAAATGTATTACTTAAAAGCGAAAAAATTTAATACTTATCTTGGTAATTTGTACGGTTTATAATTTAGGCCGTATTTTAGCTTGACGTCAAAGTTATTATTGCATTCAGCACATCGTTATTGTTTTGGGGAAGGGAGTGCGAGAGAAATTATGATTGGAACTGGGTCGTCGCAAATACTGAAACTTTGAGAGGCACTGATTTAAAGTTGTACCCCTGATTGTTGTCAAAAAGTATGTTTTTCATTGATATTAATTTAATCCTTACTGTAATTAGTATCTTAACGTATACTTAAACTCATATATATATATATGTAGATATGAAATCTTATTGAACATACTGTGGAGACAATGTCCAACTAATATCTTTTCGTATTAATTTCAAAAATCAATCGAAACATTCTCAGTTTTTATACTTGGTATAAAATATTTTCACAACACACCGTATAAGTACATAAGATTTCCCAATCCTTCAGAGTCCATAAAAATTGTCAAACTCTCTAACATTACTGCAATTCGAGTTTTTACAAAAAATTCTGCTCTATACATTATCCTTAGATCTCTGTAGCAGTCAGATGTTTCTGTTGTAGTCATCTATCTCAGTGATGTGCTCTTACTGGTGGAGGTAGTAAAAGAACTATAAACCTCTTCTTTTGGTGCTGCCAGATTGCAGAGTCTAAGATTAATGAGATCTCACTTGCGTTGAGAAAAGCGCATGTTTTCTCGCTCCCTAGACGCAGAAAAATTGCACACGGATTAGGCGAGCGGTGTTGGATCTGGCACCGAATTTTTCTCCTCTGCAATTGATTTCTTTTTAACGAGAAATCATCTCAACTCGACTCTTCATTTCCAGAGAACTCTTTATTTATTTATTTTTTTTGCGAGAACAGTGTCATTTTCTCTACATTTTGAATTCTCTTCAAACATTATGGATGATATTACAGTTCGCATGCATTTTCGTTCAGTGGAAGTCAACAAAGAATGTCTAGGAAAATATTTGCGCTTCTGGTAATTCAAACATAAGAGGATGTTATATAGTGTTTGCTTGCAATGAATATTCTGAAATTACACATTTTATGGAATAGTTAATGTTTTTTCAGCGTTGTACAGTAAGGTAATATAGTTAAGGAAAATAACTTTTGATTTGTCTTTTATATTTTGAATATGCTGTTTTATTTTAAAGAAAACCTTGTTTCAGTTATTTGGGGAATAAGATTTGTTTGACTATCTGTAGCTTAATATGCAAATCTGAATTGATTATGTTCCATTATAGAATATACTTTCATCGGTGAAAGCCAATTGGTCAAAATTAGGGTTAAGTTACAATATAATATCTTCAACCCATAATATTTGGTACGCTTTCTTTCTTTCTTTTTTTTTTTTTTTTTTTTGCTTTGAATCAATTAAAAATCATCCATATTTTGAAAAATTCTTTAAAAAAATGAAAAGAAAAATGCGAAAATTATATTTAAAATTAAGAATTTTTTTTGTTTGATACATGCTGTCATGGAACGTTTGGTTCTATAACGTTAAAGTATAGAAATTTGCTGCAAAGAATTTGGAGAATAACTTTTTATTCCATTAGGCTTAGCTGCGCTAACATCAAAACTTTGCAACTAGTCTGATGCCAAAAATACGGACTATTGCCAATCTGGTAAGCTGAAGAAAGTTTCAAAGAAATTGCTTCCATATTTACAAGTATAAATATAAATACAGTAAGTTTACAAAAAATACAAAATATAGAAAATTACAAATGCCTAAATATAAACTTATGAAATTCATCTTAAAAATTAATTATTTTTCGAATTATATATAAAATGGTCTATAATTTTATTACATTTCTGTTTATTTATTAATTCACTTGACATGAGCAGCCATTAGTTGGCGACGAGTTGAATAATATTTGTCTCAATAATGCTTTATGTGAAATACTTTTCAATAAATATGCAAAAATAAAAAATAATCCCCGGAAATAAATGATTAAAGCAATCTGTAATTATTCGTTTTATGATTTTTATTTTCTTAAAGAACATTACATTTTATTCTTAAATCAAACATAATTAGTCTTTTTCCGTAAACAATGAGTTAAGAACACAATAGTATTAAGCAGAAATTATGTCGACAGAATATTTAACTTTAATTAAGTGAAATGTATTATTTAAAGAAAATTCTACTACTTGAATATGTAATTGAAACAAAGAAGATACCATAATGGAACAGGTATATAAAGGTGCAATTTTCAGTGGAATACAGGACTACCATATCTTATTTTAGAAAATTACTTCGTTGAGATTCTTATCAAAATGATGCATTTTTAGAAACACGTTCTAATGCAGACTTATTTTAAATTACCGTGTAATCTAATATATCGCTGTGTTATATTTATTATGAAATAGATGAACCTTTTTGAGCTTTTGCGATTTTAAATAACGGTACAAGAAATTATTATTTTTAAATATGTTTATTTAATTTGGTATTAATAAGGAATAAACACAGCTTGTCAACTGTTTGTTTATCGTTTGCTGATAAAAATATAAATTACAGTTTAAACTGCAGTTCACGTGCAGTATTTTTTTCTTATACTGTTCCACTTAATTTGTATCAGCAAAATGTTGAAGACATAGTTTGCAATACATGTGCTATGCATCTGTACATTGCAAAAATAGATCTATTTTGTGTAAAATAGTGTAGTCAAATATTTATTTTAAGTATGAAAATCTTTAAGATAGCTTATAGTTTATATTGAAAAGTTATTTGTTTAACTTTACATATATTTTCTAAATTAAAAGGATCACACACACACACATACACATTCTATAGTAAATAATATTATTCACATTAGAATTCTATGTACGCATAAGTAGTATTAGTCAGTATCGAAATAAAGTTTACAAAAATATAAATATATGTTTTACAAGCTAGGGTTTAAAATGTTTTACATGTTTATTATAATTTCAGGATAAAAATACTTGCAAAATGCATTTTGTTGTATCAAAATTAAAGTTGGGTCAATTTTTAAAACTCGTTTCATAAATATTTGTCATTAATTAAGTTATTACTAAATGTAGTAAAGAAATAAAAATATAAACTATACATTTTAAAATTCTGAAATATAATAGCTAGTTATGTTCGAGGAACATGCAGGCATACCTTTTTTTACTGTACAAAAGAATTTTTTTTTATTTAAAAGAATCTTAATTATTTTACCCTTAAATCTTGAATAAAAAAGCAGTAAAAAGTACATTGTAAATATTTATCAGTTCTTATGTTTAGCATTAAAGCATTAAATTTCCGACGTTTGTTTTAAAACTATTTTTAGAAACTTGGATCTTCTTTGAGTAATTATGACAGAAAGAGGATTATAAAAATTCTTTGTTTACGGTAAAAGTAGATATTACACTTTTTTTATTTAATTTTTTTATAGTTAGGAATTTTTATGTTATTCAATTAGATTACCTATTATGTTAATATTAAAAACTACTGTAATTGAAATGCATAGTGAGAATCATTAAATTCATATATATTTTTTTATTCCTTTCAAGAACAATACAAATTGAATGTTATATTTATTTATTTAGTGAAGAAATATTTTAAGATCTTTAAATTTGAATGAATTTGAAAAATGAACGTATTTATTTTAAGACCTTATAATTATTCAATAATTAAAAGGTTACTTTTGAAGCATATTACATCCACATTATCATTAATAATTTTCACAGTCCAAAAAGCAATACTAAAATTAAATTTAATTTTAATGTTATGTTATCGATTCATATATGCAACGGGGAAGATTTAGTCATGTTTAGCGTGAATTACTTTAAATTATTAATAATTTGTAAGTACGGTATTTTTCCGTTTAGACGGCGCAAATCCCCCCAAGTTGGCTTTAATGGCGACAACGCACAATATACACATAAAGACATTGATAAATATTAGCTTTATTTGTTTTTTTAATCCATTTTTGATATATGATGAAAATGATCCTACTGAGAAGAAAATACCACGACTTGCTTTATAAATGTGGTGGTTACAGGTTACCAGCGGTAATTATTCCATTTTTGTCCACTTTATCACTTGCGCCAGCAAAATGGAAAGACGCAGTAAATTCTTTTATGATTTTAAAAACCATGCGGTAATTATAGTAGAAAAGTTTCTTTTCATATTTTTGTCAAATGCAGTCCCTTCTAAAATAAATAAAAACCCATACGGGCTAAGGAAGAATTTCTTTATCCTAATATTAGATATCTTATTCCCATTTTAAGAAATTTTTTGTTATTCAGTTTTAGAAAAAAATTCTCTCTAAGAAACCAATAGAAAAAATTAATTAGAGAAAACTCAAGAAAATTATTCAATAATTTTGACGTATGTCTAGCAAGGTTTCTTATAGAAGTTTAATTTAAAATAAAGTATTACCAAAAGCTAAGCCAACGAGAGTAATAGGAAAGGGGGGAAAACTTGTGAACTTGTTGCCAAACTGTCGAGACAAAGATTAATGTGATTTCTTCAGCAGTAGAAACCAGGTCTTGAAAACGAAATTCCACGGTAAAGAATTTAATACTTGCTATCCGTAGACAAGCTACTAGAGCTAATATATTGAGTTCTCTTGGTACCAAATTTTCTTTCTCGTATCGTGGTCTGATCTACGCGTAAGAACAGTGTTTTCGTGGCATGCATGGTTATTTTCCCCTATTTTTCCCCTTTTCCCCTACGGACTGCATTTATTTGATGCACTGAACTGGAATGTTATGTAACGACACAATTTGTGACAAGCATTCTCTTGCGCTAGTGTGTGTGATATTAAATGTATCGTAATGTTCGAGAAAAAGGTTTGATGTATCCCAATAGAAAGTTTACAAAGCGGAAAAGAATTCGATGTAGAAGACATTTATTTTTATATTCTGCATCATTCGGCATAAATATGTTGCATCAGATGGTTTAAATATAAAGCTTCTTGACGTTAGTGTTGGAAAAACAACTAGAGCATAAGAAAGATTCGACGATTGTATTTTCTATTCTATTCCTAGATTCATCAATTGCATTAGCTAAGAGTCTCTATACTAAAAATGAAGGCGAATAAAAGTGAGGGGGATCATGGTATTCTAAAAAATATTTGTTTTGTAATATGATAACACATAAAAGTAAGATTTGTTGTTCCCTTTTTAAAATTTATCGAAAGAAAAATTCTTATATGATACATTTGATACGCTCATTTTCTTTAAAAGAGATATTTCGAAAATTGTACAAATCTCTATGATAAATAAATCATGTGTATTACATGTTTCTAAAATTAATGCAAAAAAGTTGTTTTGTCTTCAAATAAAATAACGAGAAATATCTATTTTTTAAAAAAAAGAATTGATTTTTTTTCTAACTTGACATACTGACCAGCTATTAATGAACGTATGGATAAAAAAAACAATCAAATCAAACATTTTCAAGCTTTTAAAATTCTTTAAAAAATAAATAAACCTAGTATTAATGGATCCATAAAAACTTTCAATTTTAATAGTAACAAAAAGTTCAGTAGTCGAGTGGTCATGGTCAGGGAGTCTTAAGTCATGGGCCAACTGGGCCTGAGCCCAGGACCTCTGCTTCAGTGAGGGCCTCGTCTCGTTTTCAACTGAGCCTTAATAAAATCATGATTTGAATAATTTGAACGGTCAAATGTTATTTCCAGTTGTATTCTTCAAAAAACTGATAATTTCAGACTATATGTCAACTGGCTACAGTAGCAAAACTGTATTAGTATGTGATGACCGTCGTTCATATATAGGCCTAGGTGTGCCACCATACTCCATCATTACTCATTAAGTCAAAGAGCGGCAGCCGGTCGAGGCGGTTTGTGCGATTGTAAGTCATGCACACTTATTTGCTTCTGCTTTTATTGCTTGTACGAGTATTTGTCAACAAATGCTATGTATTACCTATTTTTAGGGTCATAGGTGGGGCTTAAATTTGTGTAGGGGCCCAGGGCTCCAACATGTTTTAAGACGTCCCTGGTCATTGTCACGAATTCGTAGTTGATGACTCGTGATTTCAAGTTATCATGCCAATGACGACCTTCCGTATAGAGAGGTCGATGTACGTTAAAAACGCCGTGCCTGAAAGTTTTCACGTTGAAGCAGTGTAGAAGTTAGGAGATTAGATCAAGTGTCGTACTCCCTAGCCAATAGCCCCTTGCTATTTTTAAATATGATGTTGAAAATAAAATAAAACTATGGTTTTAATAATGTTACCCATGTGATGGGTTCAAAAAATCAAACATTTTTTTTCCATAAATCGTTTCATTAACATGTCTAGAATACGGTAGTAAAATGATTTTTAAAATTCGAAGTCGTTATAAAGAAGCAAGCATTAGAAGAGCAGCTGTTCAGAGCGTTGAGTTGGAGCGCCACCTATTGTGTACAGTCGGCTTGATACCATTGACCCTTCAATGAAAATATACATTCATAGAAGTATTGTCAAGTTTGTAGAGGTTTAAAGGGAAATATCTATAGTTATTGAATATTTCGTCGAACTTGTTTTAGTCTTCGCCAAGAGGCGGCGCCGATTGCGGGTAAGTTAAGATTTTCATTGTTTTAATCGGACATGAAAATTTAAACACGTTTTCCTCAAAACTATGTTTTTCAAACTTTCCTCCATCGTATCAACGGTTTGACCGAATAACTTCAAATTTACAGGGTAGACTCAGCACATATATACGCACCAAATGGACTACGATCATTCCAAAATTCAAAATATTTCTATTGTATTACAAAAACATAACAAAAAATACCATTAAATTCAAAACTTTTTCTTCAGAGGTCTACCAAAAATCAAATATTCGAGATTTTCAATTGAATATAGTCCATTCTGTGCATTTAAGCTTATAGTTTAAGACACCGTTATTTTTTTTTTATTTCAGATAAGCAAATCAGCCAGAATCGTGAAGGAAGTGAGTGTCCATCTTTTCGAGGCGGGTGTGTTCAGAGTGCTATAACTAACGTTCTATTGAATATTTTTGACTAAAAATTTATAAACATACTCTCAATATACATATAAATAAATGATAAAAACTTAAAGTTCTATCTTTTTACTGGCCTTAAAAAAAATTATCTAAAAATGCTTAAAAAGCAGGCCGTCACATGGATGAATCCCTTTAAGTATAATGTGTAAAAATATAAATCTAATGCAAAATTAAAATATGCAAAAATAAGAAAAACCTAGGGTCACCATTTTGTCTTAAATTTGCCCCATGCAAAACTTAGTATTTTATAAAATAATAAATTTACTATAAACTAAATAGCGACAATGTAAAAGACGTTTCTTAATGCTGATTCGGCCCAAAAGTCCCTGGAAAGCAATATGTTTGATATTTGCTTTTAATTTACATCGCACTGTGAATCAACACGAGGGTTAGTGGTAACGGATCTTAAAATTTCAAATCATGTTTAAGTGAAGAGAACGAGAGTAAGCTGAACCTCTTTTCCAACTTCCACACTACGACTATGGAAGAACTTTGGGCCTCGGCAGATTTAACATGCATTAGCTCTTCTAAACGATGGGTCTTCAGTGGCCTCAGGTCTCGAACTCATGACACACCGGCTACGAGTTCGTGACTAAAACTACTAGGATACCACTGCCACAAAATGACCAAAATCTGAATAACTAAAAAAATATATTATTTAACTAATGAACTGTAAAAGATCTGTATATTTAATTTTGAAACTAAATGAAATCACAAATAGGGCTCAAAATACGGAAATAAATGAATTTACCTGACCTTTGTTCTTTGAATGAGTGATATTCTTTGGTTGTTCGCAGACTTCGGTAACATTAAATGGATGGGATAGTGCTTATAATTTAGCGCATTCGTTTCAGAATTCATTATTTAATTATGTCTTTTGTGATCAAATAATGACAGTTATTTCTGGTGTGAGAACTTCGTGGTCCTAATGTAATTTTGTTTGGAAAATTGAGTTACCTCTCAGAATACTTTACATAACACCGAAGTGAGGCTTTTGAGACCTTTGATCTTATTACGATGAAAATGTATTTTTTTTATAAAATATTCATTAAATTATATAGATAGCATTTACTCTTTGTATTACAAATTTCGCCAGCGTATTGTTATTTTGGATACACAGAAGAGAAGACAGAAATTAAGGTTATTCAATTGTTAAATATTTAACCTTTTTTTATTGTCTTTTTTGAACTATTAGGTTTATACATAATTATGTTACGTATTCAATGAAATTGCATTAAAATCAAACAATACACGGCTGAAGATTCTTAGTTTCGTGTATTTCCACGGAAAACGTAAATGCATTAAATGAAATGTCTGACACAATTTCTGAATGTGTGTAAAGATAATTCAAAAGTGTTTTTACGTTGAATTTTTTGAAATATTTATACTTCTAATGGTCCAATTTTACTTTTGAAAAAACCGGAAAATTTATTTTTTGTTTACTTTTTAGATTCTAATTATTATATTTAATTAATTACAAAAATAATAAATAATCAGAGAACTTTAAGCGATTAAGTCTAAAAATGAATGGTTAAGACAGGATAATGGCTAATGAAATAATATAAACCAGTTTTTGAACAGATTCCCCTTGCCCCCAAATTTCCGATTCAAAAGAGTAATTATAATGCTGGGAATTATATACGTTCTATTCTGAATAAGAATGCACATTTTTTTCGTCAGTAAGTATTTTTATTTTTATTTTCCGTACAAATAGGCATACAGGTGACAACCAGTTCAGTGATCTCCAGTTTTTCTGCCATGCAGTCGATTTTTAATTTTTTTTTATAAAATCCATTCCAGAATTAAAGAAAATCAGCTCTATTTCTTTCAGGTATTGAAGATATATATCTTCTTAAAGTAATTATTAAAATACTGAAAAATTCATTTGGAAAATATGGTTTTACTACAACTGCTTTTCCGTGAAAAAAGATTTACAAATTTTTAAATCATCAAGGTGTAAAACTCACACTGAAATTTTTTTCGCAGGTCATTTTACTGTTCTTTGTCAGAAATTATCTCGTTATAAAATCAAATATTTTGAATATAGGTTTTTGTTATAAGTTCAACACATACTCGTATGTTGTGTGTGAGAAATTATCATCAGTATTTTAACATGCAATCAAAACTAAAAGAGGTGAAATTATTGAAAATACAAAATTACTGTTTTCCATTTTCAACGATGCAATTCTTCTCCTTGTCACATGGCATGTGGCACCGGTGGCATGGGTAAAAAAATTCTGACAGTGTGATGTTTACTATACATGGTACTGGCAAAAATTTTAACGCGTTGCATAAAACACCGCCCAGGAATCGGGTTAAGATATTTTATAAAATAACTAGAACTTTTATACCTGAAAGTCACACAACACATGTGAAAATGGAAAAGGAATGACCTAAAAATGAGAATACTTTGAAGTAAATATTTTTTTACATAAGCATCTATTCTTAGAAATCTTGAAACACCCTTAGCGTAACCTTAACATTGGAAACTGATGCACGGTTTTCAAAGCAGAAAAAGTCAAACTACACTATAAAAATGAAACATAGCAGAACGATTTTCTTTCTCCAACTAAACAGATACTATGAATTTTGGAGAGAAAAAAGCCGTCAAAAGCACTCAGCATTGACTCTGTCGACAAGTCGTAACGGGCGTTGTCTGGTTTTTGACCGGAATAACCTTGTAGCGGGGTTATTTACGTCAATTTGGTTCAGTTGGAGGAGTGAAGAGGGGATTTATGCTCCATTTTTATGTCAGTTCTGAAAGAAATACCATCCCCAGAAAGGTTAGATGTCACATTCACGAAAATACCATTTTTGAATGTTGTTTGATTTCGCCAAGTTCTTCGACAGTTCCATTTTGAAATTCAAAAATACCACGGAAATTACAAATGAGAGATGAGTGTTTTCTGATTTGACGATAAAAAACCACTTGTTGATTCAATTTTTGAAAAAAAAAAGAGTTTTTTTTCTTTTTCAAAATATTTTATAATATAACACCTAATTATTGTTTTGATTGTAAATTTGATTGTCTTTTTTGCTGTGCATAATAAAAATGTTGCAGTTTAAAATAGAAATGAGCGTTTTATATCATTAAATCAAAATTTAACATTAGTACGTTAAAAAAGAAACAGGCATTTTCGCTATTGTCAAGAATGACTTCAAGGAAACTGATGAAATGCCTGTCCTGGAACCTATTAGGGATTTAATAAAATTTTGTATACTGATTAAATTTTACAAAGGTTGGAGAAAATATATACCGTAAAATCCGGCATATAACACGCACTTTCAATACAAAAAATAAGATCGAAATTTACGGGGGTGCGTTATATGACGGGTAAAGCAACGACAACTTTAAAAATAAAAAAGAAATGAGCATGCGAAAATTATAACTTCTACGCAGATTTATTTAAAAGAAATGAAATACCTTATGAACTTAGAGAGTTTTAGAAGTATACTGTTTTTTTTTTTAAATAATGGGATAATACCTCAAATAAATGAACTGAAAACATAAAACATTGCATATGTACGTTTCATGTTTCTTCGTAAAAAAGAGAGTGTGCGTAGAACACTGGATTTTACGGTAATTGAATCATTCAAAAAAAGTATCGAGTCAAGATAATTTTTTTTAAAAAAATCACTATTTTAAGTTTTTATAATACGCATACCAAGATAAAAGACATATTACAAAAAAATTAATAATTACGAGATGAAACGAGCTAAACTGTTTATTTAATTTAAAAATCTGTAGAATGACTCAAATTTGAAATTTTGTGGAATTAAAATATAGCAAATAAGAGCTAATTAACGTCGCAATATAAAGCATTAAAAAGGTTTTTGGTGATGGACCTCAAAATTTTGAACCATGGTCAAGTGACGAGGACCACACCAAAGGTTATAACCCCTCTCCTAACTTCCACACCTTGCCAACGGAAGGAATAGAGCCTTGACAGATTAAACGTGCATGAGCCTCTCTGCATGGTATGTTTTCAGTGTCAATCTGATGATTCTAAATATTTTCTATCTGTAGATAATTTTTAATTTGATCATTCAAGAGCTTACAGGGCAATTTTATATTTAACAATGAAAGCTCTTTCTACAACAGAACATATATTTTATCAAAAATTGCTGCAGAAAGATAATTTCAGTGTTTATATATTTTATGTAAATTAACTTGTTCTTCACGATGATATTAAATAATTTTTTTCCTTAAACCGATTATGTCATATAACATAATGATCTTACATCTTCAGTAGACAACTGCTTAAAGAGTTAAGCAGCATAAAAAAATGAATATTTTGCATTACTATAATGACCGTCATCTCATTTAAATAAATGAATGCATTTTGAAAACATTTAGATAGCTGATTGGTTAAAGCTTGAAAACGATGTTTTACTTCTAAAAACCATTAACGTCATTGCCATTAAAAGAAAAACTAGCTTATGTTGAGGTCTAAGTATAACATTTGCATTTGTATTAAATTTTGATTCAAGTCGACTTTCAGAAATCCTTGCACAATGTTTGCTTTCATATAAATTCTTCTCTTAAAAATTAGCATTTTTTTGTTGATTTACATTTTATTACCTGGCAATATTAACTTTTGTAAAAATTTGCATTAAGAAACATTAATTATTATATTTGTTTAATTTTCTGCCTTGTTAGTGAACAAATTCAAGAGCTGTTTGAGGAATTAAAATTTAATGATTTATGTTATTTTTAAATAAGTGTTCATGAATACAAATTATCATTTATAAACAAGCCAGATTTATGTGAGATAATTAAATGTGAAGTTTTATATGTAATATAGTGTGTCCGAAATGTATGGCTACACTTTAAAAAATGAATTAAAAATACAAATAAATATTTTCATTTCTGGTTTTTATATTCTATAAAGAAAATATTATTTTCTGTTTCATGAAATGCAAATTAGATTGCTGAATATTCACATTTTGCAACATTCATACTTCAATATGGTGTCACCACAAGAACAAAGTTGTAGAATGGTTTATCGAATTTAAATCTCAACGTAATGAGGCACCATCACAATGGAGTGTGAAAGTGAAAAAGGTTCAGATTAGGGATTGCAATACCGGGATACCGAATACCGGTATTTTCTTCCGTTTGTACAATTTTGTAATACCGGTATTCACAAGTTTAAATACCGGTTCTTCGGTATTTACTAGAAATTTTCAAAATTGACTCCACTATATGTTCCAACCTAGCAAAATAGTATACGTTTCGCCCTAAATGTTTCCCTAATGGGAGAGATTAGTTAGATTGTGAATATAAAGTTGCATCGTACAATCAAGAAAAGTGATAAAATATGTGAATTATCCAAGCAGGTGGTCCAAACTATTATATTACAGCCCAGATCGATACTGCACACACTCAGGATTCGTAGTCTGATATTCGTATCTGTGAAAACATGGTTGTAGTTGTGAAGAAAGTGCGTAATATTTGGATTTTTTTAAACTAGGGATTTTGTTATTTGCATTGTATTTGCATATCATACTCGTATATACATATCATTATGATTTTAAAAACGAAAATGTGAAAAAGAAGAAAAGAGACTAACCAATTCAAATTTGATCAAGTTTCTTGAAATGCTTATCCCACAAACTTTATCCACATTCAGAAGAATTCCGTACAGTTATCGAAGATGATTATGACACTAATGTCGATTATGAAAAGGAATTGTCTTTTGAACAAAAATTTGAATTAGCGATAACTAAAAATATTCCACTAACCAAAATACAATACAGAAATCCATCCGACGAGAAACAGATTAATTTAAAGATTAGAATGTTTGAGGTAAATACCTGGAAAACTTACATCGCGTATTGCTAACAATACTTACAACAGCGTAGATGCCCAAAGGGCATTTTCGACAGCTGGTAATTTGTGCAAATAATTGCATTCCAGGTTTAATGACAGTAAAATTAATGCATTATGTTTTTTGAAATTACATTTTAAAAATTTGTAATAGCACCACAGACTAAACAGCCATATTTAGAATTTTTTTTATTTGAATAAATAAGATGTTCCTTTACTTTTTTGATTCTTTATATACTGTTATAATTTAAAATTTACAATTTAATTTTTTTGTGATATTTACACTCTCTAATAAAACTGACAAATGAAGCAAAGAAGCACCTGTATTTTTTTTCTTTTCCTAAAATTTCTACAACCGGTATTAAGATCTAAAAAATACCGAATACTGGTGTTGAACTTTTGATACGATATTGCAATCCCTAGTTCAGATAAAAAGTTCTGCGAGGGGTTGGATGGGAAGATAAGGTCCAATGCCGTGTCCACCTAAATCTCCAGACATAACACTTTTTGACTTTTTCCAGTCGGAATACGTGAAAAACTTTGTTTTTAAATCTGTAAATAAACTGATGAATAGAAAAATAGAATTACAGTGGCCATGCAGAATGTTAATTCTGCAATGCTTCGTTGAACGTGGCTAGAAATATTGCCTAGACTCGAACTATTGTATAAAATTAGCTGCGCGCACATTGAAATTGTGCAAATAAACATTGTAAATGTCGAGAAAATTTTTCTTTTCGAGAATGAGCTCGAACAAAAATCGCGCACGCATGAGGTGAAGGATTGCCTTTGTGTTCCTTGCAAGGTATTAGATGTGTTCTGAAATTCGTGTAATAGGTGTTTTTCATGTTCCCTTGTTTTGCAGAACATAACTGTTAATAAGTATTACTTGAACATCCATAATCCATTTAATTAATTGATTATCTTATCTTTTTTTTACATAATGGTTTCTCATATTCATTTGATTCTAAGAGATTTTGAAAACCTTATCTTGTTTTATAAATACATTTCAAATTGTCAAATTCTGATAGTCTATTATTGTTATCAATTGTGCGTGAAACATTTTGCGCTTATTTCCCGTTCCTCGTTAAATGAGAATAAATGTATAATATTTAAAAATAGGTATTTAATTTGATTCGCCTTTGTTCCATTTAAATCATTTTGCACTATGTTGTGTTTTAAAAGACACAATTACTATTAAATCTGAAAGACAACATTTGCGATTGAAAAATAAGTAAATTGTTCAAATTTATGCTAATGTGTGTTTTAATTACAGCCTTTTGAAAATTCCTTATGTTTTACAGCATTTAGAAAGAGTTGAAAAATAAATGGGAATAACATATTTTAAAATTAGCTTTCATAATGTAAATAGAAAAAATGAAAATGCTATTCAGTATGATGTTCATTGAATTTAGAGAACGAATATCTGTATATAATAATATTGATTATCCGTAAGTATTATTTCCAAAATCCTCATATAATCAATTCAAATAAATAAAACCTAAAAATAAATAAAAGGATTGAATAAACTTCATTTATGGCATTAGTATTGAATCAATGTTTGAAGTAGATATTTTTAAAGTTCATTCCTTTAAAAATAAGAAGGACTTCTTTTGTGGATGATTTATTTTCAAAAATATATCAGTAAGAAACACAGTTTGACAAATAAAATACTTTATCAGTGAATATGGATTTCTTTTTTATCTGTGATCGATGGATTCCGCTTTGACGAAGATCGATAAATAAACTATTCATCTTCGGTTATCACTCAATAAAACTAATGACCTTTTTCATTGTTTTTTCTACTTTCATTCACTTTATTTTCTTCCTACTACAAATGGAGTGATATAGAAACTATTTTGTCTTAAGCATAAAATACCGATTATCTACATGAATTTCAACATATATATATATATATAAGTATGTTCCAGACCGGAGAGCCTGGGTTTGATGCCTGATGGCACCATATACCACCGAGTACACACGGAGTACGTGTTCATTAAATCAGTGGGTCCGAAAGTCTTGTGGGTGGTCGCAGTAGAAACCATGAGAGCAGGGGGTTGGAGAATATTTAATTCCCCTCCAGTTCCATGCCTAAATTGTGGAGGGGGATGTAGGTGGTGTCGCCATCTATCGTTAAGAAGTCCAACCTGTCTCACAGACTCTGGCAAATTTCATTCCCTTCGTTCGGGAAGGACACGACAACAACAACAATATATATAAGTAGGTAATAAAAGCCAATTCTGTGGCAGCAGGCTGCGCAGGAAGAGCAGGCTGTGCAGGCGGATTAGCTGTTTTCTTCTTATTGCTTAGCAGAGTTATTTTCATCCTACTGCTGAGTTGAGATATTTTCCTCTTGTTGATGAGTTGAATTGTTTACCTCCTGTTTTAGTTTTCGAGGCGCAGGCTGAGTTGAAACGTTTTCTTCCTACTGTTGAGTTTTTTTTTAAATGTTTAAAAAATTTAAGTATATGAATGTTAAAAGTGTCCATGTCGCCACCTATTGATTAAAATATACACTAATTATTAGATTTAAAATTTATTGAAATAAATAACGCTCAAATAAAAAATAAATAAATGAGGATTCAAACTCACAGCTTCAGGACAAAATGTTTTCATAGGACAATAATTTTTCAGTTACACTGACTATTGTCCTATGAAGGCATACAGACCTGAAGAAAACTTATATTTATAATCTAACGAATTTAAGTTTGCACTCGGCGAAGACGACTATGACATTTTTTTTAAAAATCATTTTGTTGAATGTTTTTATAATAATTTTTTTGAAACTGAATGTGCTTTTTATTGTTGAAACCTACAAATAATGTAACAGAAGAATTTTTGGAAAGTCTTCGCTTAGATATTATTTTAAGAGAAGTAAGTGATATGTTATGCCCACCTGATTGTTTCGAATATTATGAGGATTTTGTTTAAAAAATATTGTACAAATATTTAATAAGTTTAACACAATATTTTGTACTGAAATTTTTGTTTCTATAAATCTGAATAAAATGAATTTTTTTATGCTTCATTTGAGTTAATTTTATTTTTATTCTTTAAATAAAACTATTTTAAATTAAATTACACTAACAAAAGATAAAAATAAAATTAACTCAATTTATTACAAAAAGGCAATTTGCTTTGAATGTATCTTATCATGTCAATTAGTTGCCTCGTTTTTTTGTATCTAATAGAAATAATACTTTACATTTATTGAATTGGTTTTTAATTTATAAAATAAACACAGAAATAATTAATAGTTTAATGCAGCACACCAATATAAGCTCTTTTCGGGCCCTGGGTACAGAAGATCTACTGGCGCCTTGGTACTGGTGGATCGAAATTTAAATCCAGAAAATCTGGTTAAGTCCGGCTAATCTGTGGCCCTGGGCGCCACAAGTGTGGTTAATGGATAAACAGGCACTGGATTGATGGATAGTTTTATGGTTCATATATATATACGCATTACACTAAACAAAGATTTGTATGGCTGAATCCTTATTTAATTATTATGTATATAAGTTTGATTTAATTCTAAAAATGAAAAAAAAAAATATGTGAACAAATTCACAAAGAGAATAATTTAATTCTAAGCAGATTTATTAAAATTTCAATACTTCAAATCATTATCCAAACATATTTATGCCACTATCTAACGTCATTGGCATATTTGAATAAATTAATCTGAAACGAAAGTGAAATATCTGTAATAGCAAATATTTGCAATGAAATGAAATATTAGAAGTATCATGTGTCATACATTTTTTATTTAAAAAAACCATTTTTATGTAGTATAAAGCAGTATTTTATGCTAAATAGTTTTTTCAGATTTTATTTTATATGTTCATTCAAATTGCTTTGAACTTTATTCAGTGATGAAACGGAAACTTTCAAGTAAACGTCTAGAAAAAAAAATTTACTTTTGGATTTTAATATTTATTCTTTAATAATTTTTGTTTTACTTCAAATAGCACTTTAAAATTGAAAAATGTTTTTCTCTGGTTGCTTGAATCTTAACTGCAATAGGTACGATATTAGCAGATATAGTCAAAATTATTATATAAAGGACATATTAAATTCTTTTCCAATAGAAAAGCAATTTACATTCAACTACGAAAAATAAATGGGAGTTCTATGAAGAGAAATAATATATCCTTTCATTTCCTGACGTTAATGCAAATAGCTTATAAATGGAAAAATAAGCTATATATAAAAAGTTTGCTTCATAAATTTGTTAAAAAAAAAAGGACCACCATTGTCACACATTATATCCATGTCTGGAAAAATATAATCATTGGAAAGTAAGAAATCATACATATGAATGTTTGTGTGTGCGTATAGTAAATATATTTTTTGTGTATTATCATCGATTTATATTTTAAATTATATTGCTTTAAGCCAGAAAATTTATTTCCAGAAATTTACTGCAAATAGCTTACGAATACAAGAAGACGTTACTATCAGGTTCTTTTATATTAAAGATTTTGAGGTTATAATACGATGAAAAGATCCTACAAAAGTGATTACTGGGGATCTGATGATCGGTTCATCAGTTTCTACCTTATTCTTACTTCTAATCTTTGGAATATGTATGTACAAGAGGCATTTAATTGACGTTGTATTGACAGTGACGGTAATAGTGATTCATTCTGGCTAAACATTTAAATATAAGTATCAAAATAAAGATTTAAGTTTTGATATAAGATGTGATAAGATATACATGTGATATAAATCGATCGCAATGGTTTATTCTTAAGTTAAGTCATAGTTTTGTCACCTTGTCTTTCCCTGAAAAAGTGTTTATTGATGTCATTCGTCTTTAACTGAATGTTGAAATACATTTGAGGAAATGTTAGAAGTGTTGTACATTTTTCATCTTAGTAGTGCGAATCTTGGTCAGATGTTTAAAAATATATGGAAATCAAGTAAATACTGTATTTGTACCTTATTTTTCTTAGTATACACAGACACTCTTTTGCTCTATGTAAGAGACTATATTAAATTTATTAGTTTAACTTCGTACACCCCTCATTACACTTCTAAAATATTTTTCAAATATTTTCAAAAATATTAATATATGGATTATTTATTTGTGTGTATTAAACTCGGCTTGCGCTGAGTTTATATACAATTAAATTACACGTCAGTACAAGACATATATAGTGGTAGCGATAACTTAGAATTCATAGACACTTGGCTGGCATGGCCTTTGTGTAGAGGTACTAATGCAAGATAAATATGTCGAAGCTCAAACTCTCCCTTTGCGTAGTGTGGGAGCTCGGAGTGTCAGATCTAATGTTGTCTTTGTCGCTTTACTTTGGTCCATGCCACTTGATCAATTTAAGACATAGATAAAGCAAGGTGTGATGAAAATAGTATCACTGATTTAAGGCAACCACAAGCGCGTGTACTTTATTATGTGTTGCGCGCATAATTAATACAATATCAATACGTTAGACTTCTTCCCCTTAAACTATGAAAACAATATAATCATTGTCCAGCAACTTATCTATATGGGGAATCTGGATAGTTTTGGTGAACGGCGAATGTTCAAATTTGGTGAAACCGTCAAAGAATTCGACATCTGGGACATCTGTCTGGCGAAAGAACACGTGGTTTCGGTGAATCTCGACATTTCTCGGGTAAAAACACTGACTCATGAATCTCGTTTCATTGACACGATGTTAGGGTAAAATAATCAGACTAATGCCTTAGTAAATGGCTTATATGACGCACATGATACAAACCACCAGTGGTACTTTTATGTGGTAAAGTAGATTTCCCAATTTTGTCCACGATTTTTCCGTCTCTCCATTTGGTGTCCCTAATATAATTTCTCAATAAAATAGAATTACCTGAAAAAAATCAAATTATCTGCTCACTCCTCCTCTTCCTTGTTCTCTGTGCTCTAGATAGTAGCGTAACGTACACCCCCTCAACCTACGCATTGAGGGGGAAGGTTCTAGGGGCCCTAAGGTCTGATTGCCGCCAAGTACCTACCCTTCGTAAAATCTTTGTAACTTAGAGGCCCAAAACCTGACTTTGCAGGTGAAACCCAAATGTTCTCCATTACGCAACTGACTCTAGCAAACATCAGGAAGCGTTAAATCTCAACATGATCTTTAATTTATATTAAATGAAAATTTTCTTTGACGTGAATATAGAACTTTTTTTAAAAATGAACCAAAAATTTATTTATGTGGTAATGCAATAATCCTAGTTTTTGACCAAGGAATTTTAATTCTTTTTGTCAGTTTGCGCATAACGCTCAACGTTTTCATTGCGGACAGTTTGAACATAACACTCAGCCTTTCCATTACTGTGTGGGAAACATGGTGCTGAAAGAATGTGTTTTATTCCATTTTTCTGAAAAAAGGAAACCTCAAGGAAGAGTTATTACATGAAACCAGTGGCATAACGTCCATCCTGAATAGAAAAAGGGGGCAGGATTCTAGAGGCCCCGAAACCTAAGATATCTTATGGTTTTACAGTCCTTTATACCTGGCTTGGGTCCCAAATCTGACTTTGCAGGGAGGCTCTAATATTCTCTTAAGTCACTGCATGGAACGACTCATAATCACAATCCGTAATGCGAAAAAAGTATCCTGAATTTTCTCTAATGTTATTGAAGCTATAATTAAATTTGTAGGATACACTTCCAAAAATTCTGAATAACTATATGATTCTTTAAATAACATCCACTAAAAGGACCAATATAGTCTATACACTAATGGTGGCAAGTGTTAGTTGAATGTTCGCTTAGGTGAACCTCAACCAGTGGCGTAGTTACCAATGGGTTAGGAGGTGCTGTGCACCGGGACCTTCAAGCTCAGGGGGGGGGGGGCTCTCGACCTCTGACCACCAAGCAAGCCAAACTTTCGATAATTTCTACCAAATTTAAGATATAAATATAAAAGATTGCAAAAAAAAAACATAAGTATAATTATGGCAATTCATTTGAAAGTGATTTTGAACTTGTAGGAAATTCCCCTACATTCTTTCCGTTGTTTGCTTAGTGTTGCGAACTTTACTATTGAAAAATTTATATTATTTTCATTTTTCTATAAACTGTTACTTGAAAATAACCCATTATACTTGAAAGTTCAATGAAAATTTAAAAAAAGATCTTAAAAAACCTGCGCAAGAGGCAATTACTTCCCAGTTACACATTTTATTTTTTATAACAATATGAGATTCATAGTAAGCTGGTTTTTTGATTCACTATTTCGCAGTATTCTTGTATCTGCAATAAACTTATATAATTTTGTACTTCCTCCTCTACTCTTTTGCAGAGGTGTTTTTTAAAAATAATTATAATAATATTGTATTGTATTTTCTTGTTCATGCATATTTTTTGTATAGTTTCCTGTCTATCTCGGTGGACCATTTTGTATCTCTTAGCCTTATAGTGGGTGAGTTCTATCCTTCCAAATAAATAGTCAAGGATTTTCGAACGATGTTTTGTAGTGTAACATCACGTTTTCCTTCCTTTTAACGTCAGTAAGTTCACGAACATATACAAAATGTATTACATGTATTATAAAGCTGAAATAACGAATCAGAAAAATTAGAATCCCATTGGTGAGTTTAAGCGCAAACAATGCCAAGAAAGAGAAAATAATAAGTAAAAATTATAGTTTTAAGTATTTGAAATAATCACATTTTTTACTTTTTTTATTTAATAAAATCCAACTAAATCAGGGCCCTTAATTTTTTTAACACCAGGGCCTTTAGATACCTAGCTACGCCACTAAACTCAATTTATCTTGTTTGCTTCGAAAGACTTATATACGCGAGGAATTTCTCACTAAATACTCTCTATGCCTTGTCTATATTTTTCCACTATATTAATTGGGAGTGAGTGCTTTCATTTAAACAATGCTACCGAAATACATTTCTGCCAAAATATTTTCTCCTGCAAACTTTAATATACGAAAACCATAACACTCTGTATAATACATTCAAAACATACTAAATATTCTCCAGACTATATTTACTCTTTTCATTTTCTATTCCAGTTGAATCTCCCTAAAGTATTGCTTTACTTCAAAATTACCGAAGTTATTTATGTAGTTATTATGGTAATTTTCCTTTTCTTAGTTTAACTATATTCTTCATGATTCGTTTATAATTATGCTTAATACTCTTAAAATAATGACGTTTTATATGTTATATAATTTTGGTACAATCTAATAGCATTATTAAATGTCAAGCGCATTAGTCTTGCCACCCCAAAAATATTGCGGTCGCTGTAGCTGAATGGTTAAGATCGTGAACTCGAGTTTGCTAGTTGAGGGCTCGTGCTAGTGCTACATAGGACCAACCTTGTAGAGGAGCTGATATAAGTGAAGTTTTCCGAGGCTTTTAGTCCTTATGTGAAAGTGACGAGTCTGTGTTGCTATTTTAGGTACTGTCATCACGCTGTGTTTTTTCCTTGAATATGAGTTCGTCTGTATAGCCCACACACAACTTTATAATAATAATAAGATTCTCCCTAAATACAGTCAACTGTCGATAATTCGAAGTTGGAGAGGCCAATGAAAAACTTCGAATTATCAAGAGGGTAGAAGAAAATTTCTAAACTGCATCAAGAGAAATCTTTTTTCTAACACATTTAAATTTGAAACTATGTAATAAAACAACAATTGTTATATGTATAAAATTATTTTGAAGTATTTTTAAAAAGTGCATATTATACAGTATAAATATTTTACAGAAGTTAAAAGTCTGTATTAAAATAATACATTCATATACAATCCTACTCATTTCTTCTTTACAATAGTGGACCATCCTTTCTGAACACATGTATAGCAAGGCCACGTGTTAAACGAAAGATGTGGAAGGCTGTAAACAGGTGCGATTGGTCTATTATCCACTTAAAGGAAGGAAAACAATAAAATAATCTTGTAGTCTTAGGAACCTGAAAACACAAAGAATAAGTAGCAAACAGATGACCATCAAAGGGACTACGTTACAGGGAAAATACACAGAGACAACACAACGCAAAACTTGTTAGCTCCAACCTGTTTGCTACAGAACTCTACGTTATAGTGAGTTTTGGAATAGTCGAGAGTTTTATAAGATAACTTCGAATTATAGCGTGTTGTAGTCTGTCCAGCCACAGATTTTATTTCGAAATATCGAGTGTACCAAAATGTATTGTTTTAGTTCGAAATATCAAGAGTTTTTCTAGGGACTGAGCATATACTCCGAATTATCGAGAGGTTCATATTATCAAAGGTTTGAATTATCGAGAGTCGACTGCATTTTAATTTGAACTTTTCTTGCAAAAACTGATGTTGCAAATACTGATGCAAATACTTTGGCTCAATTATTTGATTTCAGTAGACACAATGAATGCAAGGGTGTAAGCTTGGTGTCAATAATCGTATAGTTTAAATTAAAAATTAATAAAAAAATTAAATAGAAGTATACCCGTACAGCAATACCCTGAACTTATGCAGTAGGTGGGACTGAATGATAGTTATACGTATGTCGAATACACATAAGTTGGGGCATGATTTTTCATATAATTACATATAAATTATTTTCATTCGGAGAATAAAGAAATAACGACTGTTATGGTTCGTTATGTATAAGTTACCAATTTTTAAAAATTATTCTAAGATATTTTTGCTATATTTTGTTATATGATGTTATGTTGACTAGGATGTTAACACATTCCTCGTGCGCTGTGAGTTTAACATACTTCCTTTACGGGGATTCACCTACAAAATCTTCTCTGTAATTCTTTTTGCTAGAAATTTCGAACAAATATCTGCAATTCTGTAAAATTTTACTTTATATTTAAATCCTCGTAAGATTAACGAATAATCTAGTAATTAGCATTTGAGGCTCTAGATTAGTGTTCCCTTGGATTCGGCAATTTTTCTTAGATTTCGTGGTGAGATAACGATTTCAGTATGGCAGACTGTTTACTTTGGCAACCAAGATACAATAAAAAGCGGCCTTATCCCAACACGATCACGCACTCTCAACACTTGATTGCTATCCGTTATTTAAAGTTGGAAAATGTTTTTAAAAAGACAGAAAGGATTATCATTTTATTGTTTTTGTTAAAAAAAAACTTTATTAAGATTTCGGATTTGATATTCATTGCGAATTTATCACTCGTTGGCGATAGCCTCTCAGTTGTTTTCCTTCAGTTTTTTCTCCTTAAGATGTATAATTTAATTCCATTTCTAAAATGATTTTTAGAGCGAAAGAAAAAAAACACTATGATTAATGATGCATTTCTATTGGATTTAAATTAATATCGAATGCTCTGTTAGCTGAAATGACAAGCATTTGATTGAAAAGATTTCGACTGTTGAATTTATTTGGAAATACCATGAGAGTGGAATGAATAAGCATCGTATAAGTGGATATGTTAGAAAGAACAGTTGAAGAAAGAAAATTAGGAATGATCCAGATTTTAATGAGAAAGAATATATGGATTCGAAAAACCAGCGATGATTTTATTTCTTTTGAGATTACTGTCTCGGAGTACAAGCTTCTTGAGTACAACTGAAGCTCGATTATTTTATTTAAGAATCAGATCTGTTGTACCGATTTCATGTCGTAAAGGGTGCACAAAAACCGTAATTTAATGATATTGAATATTTCTTGCTGATCTTAAAAAGGATTATTTCCCTCGGAAGAATTTAAGTTCTAACCGAAAGTAAGGTTGGTTTTTTAGAAATGGTATTATATATATATATATATATATTCTTATTTCTTGTTGTTATAAATATATGACAGGCCCCAGGCCTGCGGGTTAAATGATGAGGCATCTAAAAAAAACACTTCTTTATTTCTTCTATAATGATCTAATATCCAACATGGCGTCCTTAGGCGCGCACACCATAGAACAATAACGGTAATCCGCCAGGAGTCCACAGCTACTTCTCTCCAGTACGCGTTCGCCTTCGTCGAAAATTAGATGGTTCGGGTTCCAGCAGTGATGCTTATACCCAGTATCCTGAAAAAAAAAAAAAAGATAGGGAAAAAAAGAACACCTTTATATAGGCTTACTTACCCAAATCCTTACGCGATGAAAAAGAGTTCGCTCTATTTTTATTTATTACTCCTTAATTTTAAAGCTAATCTTTCAAACCTGACATATATATATATATATATATATATATATATATATATATAATGTTTCTGCATCATTTATATGTATATATATATATGTAAGAATAATAATGTTACGCTATCAGATATTGTTTTGTTTGGAATTTCCTATTTTGCTGTCTGCGAACAACTATCAATATGGGATAAATTTTATATGGTAAGAAAATAGTTTCCAAAGGTTTATGATCAGGAAATAATGTAAAATAAAGACTATACAAATAATTGAAAAACTATTCATTCTTTAGAATATTGATATAGCGGCATGATCTATTTGTGCATGATTCTGTTCACTTTTAAAGACCGCACACTAGGCAAATGCCATTGGTTTTCTGTACCTTCGGAAAACATGCAAAAACATGACATCCACTCATAAGGTGAAATGTCAGCTGCCAATATTATTAGGTTAAAACACGATCAGAAGTAATGCCTTGCTAAACATTTTGAAATACAATATTGCATTGCTTTATTACATAGAATATTAGCTCATTTTCTTTAAAGGTACAAGGTGTGTTATATTTCAGAAACATTTCGTATATATCACTTGTGAGATAAATTATTAATCCTAAAAAGACTTAACTTCGTCGTTCATATGTAACGGAATTTTTAAGTGCCTAGATCAAAAGGAAGTAACATAACTCTTTCGAAATCGGGGGTGGGGGGAAGAACGATAATTGAAAAAGCACGACATTCAGTAATTTTTAATGTTCACTTAAATGTTTCAAAATGTTTTAATATTTATTTTAATTTTTATAATCATTTTCATATTTAAGTATTATTTAAAAATCCTTTTGAATAAACGTGTCGTTTAGAAAGAAAAAAAAGTTTTTTTTAAATAAAAATAGTTAATTTAAAATGTACTCCTTCATCCAGAAATTAATATCCTTGAATCTTTGTCCTTTAAAATTATTCTTTTTGTTTAAGGACTTTTTTTTTTTTTTTTTTACATTTCATGGAGTAAAAATGTAAGTTTCATTTTTTTAAAAATATGCAATCAGAATCGTTTAATAATTTTTTAAAAATTAATGTTGCTTGCATTTATAAAAATGTTTCTTCTTTATACAATGAATATAGAACGGAAATTTTAATCGCCTACAAATACAATGAAATTAATTCTTGATAAAAAGTTTGCAACAAAGTAATCCCTATTTTAGCGCACATATTTTCTCAAATATTCATAACAAACCCTACCATATTTTTCAAATACCTCACTTTTCAAATCCTTTTTTAATGGTATTTTTTAACTAATGGCCTTTATAAATGCAACTTTAAGCTCAAGATATTAATACTGAATTTAAAAGAAAGGTAAGACTCAATGCAAATGCCAATTTATTAAAAATACCATCTTCCACAAGATGAGGAAATCAGTGTAAAGTTATCCCTCCACTGGTTGGCTACGATCACTGATACAAAGCTTTGCAATGAATGAGTTTGAATGAAGGTTCACTGGAGTTTGGTACCACTCACTGGCGAAGAGCGTCGTACCAGTTGTTTTTCAATCATCGCTCAGACATGTTCGATAGGCGACAGATAAGGGGAGAGGGTAGGCCAAGGCAGCATTATAATTTGGTAGTAGTGGGAGATAAGTAATATCACTGCGTTATAAATACTTCACGTAGCACATTCATTTCAATTTCAACTGGCTAATTGCTAGTAAAGAGATAAGTTGTAAATGTTTAACAGAGTTTATGAATTTTCAACTTTGTCAGGAATAATGATCTTATTTTTTTTCACATTTGTATGATTATCAGCAAAATATGCATTGCAACTTATGTATTAATGTGTTATACATAATAATTATATTAATATACACAAACATAACATATAAATATATATTATTAGTCAGAAACGTATTTTTCATAAGTATCATATATCTTCACAAAAGGAAAAAAATTTATTTGAAAGGAATGCACTATTTCTTCAAATTCTCTCTCTCTTTCTCTCTCTCAATAATATATATATATGATGAAATACAGATATACATCTTACAAGTGTTTTGGATATAACTGTAGGTCTATAATACTTATTTATAGATAGTTTTAATATAATAAGCCTACTAACAGATCTTATTCCACTTAAAGCTTGGATACTTTTATGATAGAATAATAAAATCTCATAAATATTAAAATTTAAAATGTCTATTCAGTAATTATATTATATGCTGAGAAAAATTTGATAAATACTCCTTTTTTTAGAATTTAAGATTTTCCTTAATCATTTTCAAAATCGAATAAAATTTTTACTTCAGTAAATTTTAAAACAATGAAGCCAAATTTCGCTTTCAGATTAACAAGAAAATGTATCCGAATCGTTGAAATCATGGAAATCGATGAAATAATGAAGGAACTAAAATTTATTTTCATATTGTTACATTTTACATAAAAGCATAGTTAGTTTTTATAAACGTTCTAAAGATACATTTAAAAAGTTGCAATATTAAATTTCAAATAATTAATATAATGATGAGAAAAATTGTTAAAAATTGCATAGATTTTAATAAAACAAAAATAATATTTCTCTGTTCATGGAAAAACACCGTTCAAGCAAAAAAGTTTCAATTAAACTACATTCATTTTGATTTCTCAATACGTGATGAAACAGTTAAAATAAGATTTTGTTTGAGATATGAACCAATGTTAACCATTACTGATATCATTAAAGAGCTATTACGTTTTTCTCCAGTGTTTAGATTTCCTACAACTTTTTTTCGAATCGAGCAATACAGTGCAAATGAATATGTATTCCTTTTTATTTATTGTTTTTTTTTCGTTGCTGACATACCCAACATAATAAAATGAATTAATTAAAAGTCTGGATCGCCGATGTGAATCACGGAAGGAAAGACAAAAATCATTTGGAATCTGGAGACGGATTAAATTAATTATCGTCGACAGGCAGCAAAACCAAAACCATATCGTAATTGCCATGTAATAACCATTAGTCATTTCCCCTTTTTAATTAAGTTAACAGTGCCGCCATTTTGACAACTTCTCCTTCGTTCCCGCTTCAAGAACGAGTTGGAGGTGTCAGCCCGCTATTGTTACTCTCATTGCAATTACTCGTGACGTCAGAAGACTTGTCACAGGGAGGGAGGGAAAATTCGGACTCTATGACACAACGATTCTGGAATGGCGAAATGTTACCTTCAGCGACACACAGAATGCGATTTTACTTGAAATACGAACCGTGGCATTCTAATGGAATCTTTTGTTTTCGAAGTTTTGTCATCATGGAATCTGTAACACAACTCTGGCGCATATAATTTCAATTAGTGGAAACTCGCCGGTACTTGTAATTCGAAACTTCGGCCATGATTTCCCTCTAATATTTTTTCCCTTTTTATTCCGGACATGGAGAGTTCTTGACGTGGTTTGGCGTATTAATTGGTTTCGGCAAGAGTCCGTATAATCTGTCAACTCTTCATGCTGATACTAAGTATATTTGTTACAAAACCTTAAGCTTGGTTAACTGCAAATAATAACTAAATAGGGGATGAAATTAACTCAGGAATTTATTAAGAAGTCTGTATTTCGGCAAGGAATGCTTGATGTGATTTTGAATGGTTAGTTTATGAATACATTTTACGATTTATCGTAAATTTTGTTAAGAAAATTAAATTTTGTATATATAATTATTGTATTGTTTGCATTTACATGTCAAAATGTTTTAAATAAATCACAATTTACAATATTGTTTTATGTGAATGTTTAATGTTGCATTTTTTGGACATAGAAGACTTTGGAAAGAGATATTACTAACTATTACTTTAGTTATACGTATTTTGTTCATTTGTTTATTGTATTCTAATTTAAAAAGAATTAAATAATAGAGTGTTTTTTGATGCTACGTAATGAATTTCAAGCATATTTAGATGAGAACTATCACATTTCTGTTATTATTTTGGTAATTTTTGAAACAAAATTTATAAATCGTGCAATAAATTAGATAGCGTAGTTTGCATTGTATTTTAATAATCATATTTTATCAGGAAGATAAACACTGTCGTTGATGGTCATGGTCACGGACACGTGAATAACGTTGTTGAATCACGGGCTGCAATCCTAGTATTGTTGAAGACGCTTCGTATAGAGGAGCTAATGTTTGTTAAATCTGTCGAGGGGAATTTTTTCAAAGTGCAATGTATATTAAATCCATATAAAATTATTAGAACCTAAATAATGTATTACTTAAAAAATCTAAATAGGAATAATTTTATTATGTGTTATCCTCTGAATTCTACTTTAAGATAAATAAAATACTGGTAATATATGAATGTAATCTATGACCGAATCCCTAGGATCTCTTTCTTCTATGTTGGGATTAAAATGTTTAAATAAACGTAGGGTATGAAAAATAAATCTCCTTCCTACTAAAACTAAAAAAAGATTGATGGCGAGCGACAGCGAGCCAGGCGCTTTTGCTCAGAGTGAATGGAGTTCTAGTATTGTGATTCATTTATATAAAATAGAAATGGAAAAAGAGGAAAAAGTATTAACAGGAAGTTGTTGCGTCATTCAAATAAATTTTGTTTTGAGTTATTGTACTGAGAAAATTTTTTTCTCAATTTGTTATGATTTTTTTCTATCTGATTTTGTACTAACTGCTCATCTGTATCTGAGATATTAGCTATACCTGTTGTCTTTGCAAGCAGGTTTGGAAACATTTTATTTTTTCTTTCTCCTAACTTGTTTTTGTTGTTGCAGTTATTCTTGTCATGTTATAATGATCTTGCCTTCGTGCCTAAAGGCGTTAACGAATTGGAAGAATGACTAGTCATATTTCAAAAACATTCTAATTTATCCACAATATTAACCATAACTCAAACTCATTCAATCAAGTATAAGAGATGCACCCATTTAATAGATATGAAGTTAATTGACGAGGTACGTGAGATATTAGAAGAATTTAATTTTTAATACACTTACTTAATTCAATAGCTCTGAATTCTTCACTATTTAATCCAGATTCAATCTCCAGTGACAGATCGTCACCTTAATGATTCAATTATAAAATATTAAATACCTGCAATTCATATTCAATTTGATTAATCACTGCTCCACTAGCAATATATCCTATCTCTCCTTTTAACCAGAAAGCCTAGATTCTATATAGCAGTCCTAATTTACATGTTCATGTTTTCTTCGTCAAAGAGGAGTTGTATAATAAAATAATTTTTAAAGAACAGAAATTTCCCAAGAGGACTGTTAGTTAAAGGAGCTCGGATATATATAGAACCGTCATAATGTTTTTTGTACTTTTCATTTTAATGTATTTTGAAATTGTGTAATTCCTATATCTTCACTATTTTGTAAATACATGTCAGTGAAATTGTATTAAACTTGCTGTAAGTTAAGAAAACCTTTTTGCTCTCTTACTGTAAAAAATGATGAAAGATTATAGCTTAATAAATGAATGCGGAGATACTTTTGTTTCATGGGGACCTAAAACTTTTTGAGTTAGCTTGGTCTATTTTGGCATTCCGCCACTACCTTTCTCGTTGCTTCCGACTACGTTTTTAAAAAACAATAATAATCAAATCAATTTGGTAAGAAGATAATTCAGTATTTACACTATTAAATAGAACAGTAAACATTTTTCTGTGAAAATAAAAGATAATGGCTTGCAAAAATGAGTTAGACATTTAATAACAGGTATTTTAAAAGATACAATTTAGAAAGTCTATTAAAACGCATCGGCTACAAGAATATGGTAAAATTTGAAAGTCTAAAAAAAAAAACGAAGAATAGTCCAAAACATATCACCAAGGGCATAAAATTACCATTTTAAAAGAGTTTTGCAATTCAATTTAATCTCGTAGCATAAACCACACTGTATTTTTCTTCACCTACTGGTGGAAGGAAGTATGTGTCGCTTGATTTTGTGACATCATAAAAATCTTCCATTCGCATCACACCTTTCGCACGGAAGTCACTGTTAGGGGCACTAAAAATGAATTCGGAATTTTGCCAAATTTTATGGGTTTTCGTGAAAATGTCGTAAAAAGTCGCATTTTGAAAGCGACGAACCTGAAATTTTTGCGTGCTTCAGAGGAATGTGGAAGGAATTTTGATGTTTTATTTAAAGCTGGCATATCTTCGGAAACACTTTTTTTAATAGGAAATACCGTGATGGAAAAGAAACTATACATTTTCCAAGAAAGCCGTAAAACTGTGTTTTCCCTTAATGAACAATTTCAGCATTTTAATTAAACTAGTTAAATGAACACTAAACAAAATGAAAAGTTTTTTTTTTAAGCATTAAACATTTCGTTACGAACTTTGTGTAAATAATACTTAAAATATCTTAAATAATTTATATCTGGATGTGCAATATACACTTTTATATTTCTCTATGTTGTACTTATTTTATGTTGAAAATTGTTATTTTCGCAAACAACGCCGTTCCTTACATTATAATGACAATTCAATGGAAACTTGGCAAAATCTTGGCGATACAGACAAGTATGCATCAGTTTTGGAAAGTTCATGGCCGTGTGGATTCTTCTGGAAATTAGTGAAGAAACATTCTAATATCACGATCTATGACAAAAGCGGATTTTTCTCGAAAAGTCTGAGAGACCTACAAAAAGTATCACTGCTCAGTATCTCTCCGAAACTGAGCAGTGTTGTTTTAACTAACAATTAATCTTGTTTTGATCGTTGAAGAGAATTCTTGTTCTTACCGTGAATAGTCAATCAGCGATTAGTTATTGAGTCGGCTGTTGAAAAGGACGATTGAATGCTTGTGAATAATCCTTAAACATACTTGCATTTTAGTCACTGACAGCTGTGTCTGAACTCTGTTGAAGGTGTGAAGACCTTCTGAGAATTTTGCTACTAAATCCTGTATCTCAAGTATTCTTTTTGACAATAAATTTCCATCGCTCCTGAAGAATGGTATTGATCTTTGCGACTGATTTGTATAAAATCCTCGAATCCCGAACTAAGTTACAATATATTCGTTGGATCAAACACTGGTATAGTTCTCTTTGCAAAATTGGAAATTCACATTTTAAAACGATGAGTTTTTTTTCAGTTCCTTTTTTATTGCCTTTCATAGAAGCAACATGAATATTATTGACTATGGACATCGTATTTATACATTATAGTCAAGTGACGAACACAACATATGAACTGGCACCACCCACTCTTCAAGACCATGCTTTTAACAAATCTAAACTGTAGATATTACGCATTCTGTAATATTAAATCTGTAGTATTAACAAAAGTGACAGCAATTTGAAACTAGTAGAGTCCTAAATGTAACTTTTATATATTTTGAATCGAAATTTTCTTACGGTAGACATATAGCTGTTTTCGATATATTTTATATTCTTTCTATAGTACGGACCCATATATAAATTTCATAAATAATGCTTTTAACACTGTTTTTTAGTAATACTTATTTATTAAATAGTAAATTGAATGTGAAATTGAACATTGCTTGTTACCATTGTATATAAATTAATATAATCGTATATTAATTATATATATATATTAGCCCCATGTGTCCTTTTATATTTTTTAAAAATACATCATGTGGTACAAAGATCATATATACGACACATCATAAGGTTATAATAATATACTTAACATATATAATAAAACCATGTACTTATAGTAGTTCGCACATTCGAATAATTACAGAGATGATAAAAAGAAAGGAATGGAGATGGTGATAAATTTTCAAAATTTACATTATAGTTCTCGATTTCTTTTATAATGCAAAGTTAAAATTTCGATTAAGTACGGACAGAATTTTAACATGCAATTAGTGTGCTAAATCATTTATTAATAAAAACTATAAGGATCAGGAAAAACTAATTGTACATTACAATGTATTGATTTAAGCAAATTTGAGATACGTATTGGTCTATTATATCATTTTATTTAAAACCCTGCTACCCTATCCTTTTTGCTTTGAGTTATACTTAAAAATGAAACGTACTTGCCTTATAAGAAAATCTGGTGAATCATACTAGATTATGATGGGAAAAAAACAAAAATATTTTTTACATTATGACAAATATTTCCCGCAGATATAAATTAATCATAATCTATAAAAATTTTAAAAATATATCGTTATACGGTGGATGACAGCTTTGGTTATGTATATTAGGCATATAAAATTGGTAGTAGGCAGCATTACATGTTAGAACTGTAGTGATCGGATACTATGTTGGCATAAAAGGTATGATTGCAACTATCAGTCATCACGGCCGTGCCACAAATACCATGTTCCAGTCTTCAGAATCTGAATAATCCATATTCTACCCTTCATTTGTCAGATTGTGATATTAAACCTAATATTTTAATGGCTGTATGTGTGTGATTGATAATATTATATATGAGTGATTCAAGTAACCCATGTTACAGGTGCTTTGGTGATATAACTGTACAGTTGTCTATTTTATTTCCACAGTTTAGTTAAAACATCACATGCTGTAGTTATGAAGCGAAATAACCTATTGCTACATGATAAATGGGTAGAATTTCACTTTATGGCCTATATTTACAAAATGTCCGTCAAGTTTTTAGATGTCTGTGTGTAAAAAGGATACTTCATGACAGCTTTAATATTCTTCAGATTTCTTCGATTTCAAAGTATTTTATCATTGTTTTGGGATTCGAGATATTTAAGTAGCAATATCTTTTAGAATTATCAAATGGTACAATAGATTTCATATCTTTTGCTATTGTATTTTATTTTGATGATATTTGAATTCCAATCTCACTTACTGGAGAGGAATTAGGTAACTAAGATACACTTGCATTTATGTCACCACTTTTAAGAAACGATGAGTTGTTCTTATTTTCAATATGAAATAATGTTACAGTTAACCTATGATTTTCTTTACTTTTAAGTATTGCATGATTTACATATATGTTTCAGAGCCAATTTACGCTTCGTTTATATTTTATGCTCCTAATGCTTTTTTTCCTACAATTTCTCATTGCGCAATGTGATCGTAGTAGTCTTGCGGTCATGGTTACATACTCGGGCTGGCTTGTTATGTGTTCGAGTTCTAATCCATTGAAAATCAGCTATGCAGAAGGGCTGATGCATGTAACCCTTTATCTATCAAATTATGATTTACTGCAGTTTTTTTCATGATTTTTTTTTCTAAATCACTACGTTGAAAATCAAGGGATATACATAAACAAAATACTCAGCGTTGGAAAATTTAAACCGTTACAGCTACTTAATTAATTAAAGATATTGAACTGTAAAATTAATTATATATTGACTGTTCACCTAAAATATATAGTTAAATCATTTTTTAAGATCTACATTAACATGCAAAAAAATAAGACACTTACCGTTTGACATTATCTACTTTTTTCGAAACAAAAATGACAATCTTCACAATCCGATCAAAATGTCAGCTGAAATCGCAATTTCTGCTATAAAACAATTCGCCTTTCCTCCTAAAATACTCATCATTGAACCCGTGCTGACATATATCTTAAAAGAGTAGATTTTAAAGAAAATTCCTGCTAAGTATCGACAGAGTATTCGTAAAAATGGTTATTCTATGTAATTTTAAAGTGAGTGGTACTTATAACTACCGTCAGTAGATAGAGGGTTACATTTGTCGTGGCCCTCGAGGGCGTGTTGTAGTAGCTTGGAGAGGAATGCCAGCTCAGATGTTGCCCTGGTCACTTGGCCTAGGATCAAAATTACAAGGTTCGTCGCCAATAACCTTCATATCATGTTATAGTGCGAAGTTTATAAACACTCACTATCACTGCGTCATTTTCATAATGGTAAATATTATTGCATTAAATTAGACTTGTTTCTAATCGAGACATATTATCTGGAATAGCTCTCTTATAAGCTTGCAAAAGGCTATTATTATAGGACATTTTTATTATCCATGGTTAACCAATAGAATATGGTACATTTCTAGAATATGGTACAAGTACATTTTTTTAAAATTTTTCACACAATTAATTTTATTATGAAGTCATATGTAAAAGAAATATCGTAAAATATTCCGAAAATAAAAAGCCCAATTATTATTCAACAAATTACGTAGAATAACTATTGATAAAACATGATCTCGGCTGCAAAACTGATACTCATTTAGCACCACTCAGGGAGCATGTGTTGTTTTAGAGGTGCTACGGAAGTAAATAACGTTGACCCTTTATATGTAAAAAAGTGTGTGTAATATAAAAGTAAATAGTTATATTCGTTGCCTTTTATGTATTACATGATGCAAGATCATGCAATATTTCATCATCTTTTCTCTCCAGACAGTAAACTTTCCCTGTAGACTTAATACCGCCTCTGGATAGAAGTACATAACCAGTTAGAGCCGTGGAATACATTGTCAGTCATGGCATTTAGGGAATTTGCCGGTTCACCATCTCTTCTGACTTTCCTTATTTAAATATCATCGTCCTCTTAAGTTCGGGTTAGTTTGACTGTTACCAAGCGTTGCAATACACTGTTCCAGTGTGTTCTCCCTATAAAGGAAACCCCGTGCATTCAATAAAGACTTAGTTACATATTGCTCGTTACTGGGTCGCTGATTTATGTCATACACACAGACAAACACACACGCACACACAGAGTTTTATATATATATATCGTATGTACTTATCTTAATCTTTATATATAACTTTTACCATTTATTTTTCATATGTATTTTTTCTTTATACATTAGACTTTCCAGTGTAAATTATTGTATTTTGAATTCCATTGCATTTTTATTTTCTTATAATTTTGGATTTCTGTTCGGCATAAGGATATTTGTCTCTGTATTGCCAGATGTCTTAGGAATAAAAAAAAACTTATAGAAGTGCAGAAAAAATACATGTTTTTTTAGAAATCAAGTATATATTATGATAATATAAAATGATAAAGAGTCAATACTTGTTAATTGCATGTTTCTACTTATATCTGCGCTGAAAAGTTTTTATATTTCTTTTGAAATACCTTCTTTACCGAAATATTTTATTTTGTATAATTCATTGAATCTCATTTCGTGATATTCCTAAAAATATATATTTTTTAATAGTGTGTTCTGAAAGTTTCTCATATCTTTTGCAGACAGGTATTTCCTTTTGAAGTGATTAATCGCAGATTTCGTCAAAAATTGTATACCCCTTTAAGGGAACAAAATGCATTTATCAGCGTTAACACTCTCACATAAAGTACACTTTTCAGCTTCTACTTTGAAATGATACCAGAGCTGTGATTAATACCTCTCCTTGGGATATGTACCGTTTGATATAAAACGTGTAACGTTAGGAACTTTTGTCTCGACTTAGTATTAATCTCCGAACACTGTCACAGAGGAAAATAAATTTCGTGCCATTTCTCTCCTTTTCTTAAAGTTCAAAGCCATATTTTTTTCATTCGAAAATATAGAAAGATAAGAATTTCACCTACTTAGCAAGAGGAGTAAAATTCATTTGATAACGTTTCTATCTTTGATTGTTGATGATAGAAAAAATATTTCTTGATTATGAAATATATAGCATTAGCCACATACATGACTAATTCTCTGGGCATTTCATGATGTCACATGAATATGTACTTTTAAATATATATTTATAGATTATTGGTAGTCTCTAAATTAAAGCATTTAGCGTGTAACTGTATAGTAAAACATTCTCATAATTTTCACTTCCTAATTTGAAAACGACAGGACTTCCAAATAATAATTTCTAAAAATGAAGTAGAATTATCTTTACTATTCCGTAACCTCTTCCTCCAAAGTGGATTTTCTAAAACCCATTTTTAGTAAAATAAACATGCTTACCAAATTAATTTAAAAGTCTGAAATTAATTTTTTTACCAGTAACCACCTTTGAGAGTCGATTTTTGAAAAATCCGTTCTTATATATATATATATATATAGCGGATATCTGTTCAACAAAACAAACATGCTTACCAAATCTGAAGCATTTGTGGAAAAACAGGAAAATTTATTGCCCCTTTATCCCTTTGCTTAACACTTAAAGATGGATTTTCGCAACATTTTTTGGAACTGACCTCCACTTCATGAAAGAAACATGCCTACAAAATTTCAAGTATGTAGATCTGATAGTTCAAAAACGGGAATATTTATCTTCAACGCTCCTTAAGCCTTTGCAACGTCCCTTGGGTGTCGATATTCGCAAAATCGCCTTTGTAGTGGATCTGTATTCCTTTCATGGAACACAGATCCGATACAAAGGAGCAATATAGTGATATAAATAAAAGAACACAGCAAATATTTCAAAAACCGGAATATTTATCTATAGCGCCCCTTGAGCCCTCGCAATACCCTTTGGGGTAGATTTTCAAAAATCTTTTCTAAGCGGATTTGTAATCCATGAAAGGAACATGCCTACCAAATTTCAAGTTTTTGGGTCTAATAAATGCGGAGATTTCGTGATGAGTGACTGAGTGAGTCTCTTTTCTTCTTTATAAATATAGATTAATGGTCACTACGAAAAAGTTTATGAAATTAAATACCTTGGCATAATAATTAATGGTAAAAATTGAACCAAGAGCAGAAGTTGGTATCAGAGCCAAAATGACTAATAAATGCTTCTACAGGCTCAGAAGACAATTATGATCTAATTTATACCACCCGAAAATCAGCCTATAATGTAATTTGGTACATCATGAGATTATTCAATTTTACCTGCAATACTTGAATTCAGAAACTTTTATTCGGAAGTCTAATTGTGCAGTATCAGCTGAGGGCTGATTTTTAGATACATCCTTTTTAGTAGAATTCCATCTCAACGAAATATTTTTTCTCAATGCAATCTGAAAACGTTTTGACAATAGCATTTTCTCAACAGGAAATATTAATGAAAAAGATTCTACGTTACATAAACTATTTTTAAAACAAAAATTGACCTTTAAATCTATCTAAATTTATTTACTATGTTAACTCAAAAACTCAAAACATAATCAAGAAGAAATAATTTTAGTAATGAAAATTGAAACTAATGAGCATTTTACACTGAAAGAGTTGAGTGTAGTCGAAACTATTTTTAATTACTGTGTAGCCTTAACGCGAAAATAAAACAAATATTTTTCCGTAACATTGATAATCTTGTTTTTAATAAGAGCTAAAAATAATGAAAAAGTTCAGAGGAAATTATTTTACTAGCTGTATTTAAAAACACATTTCCCTTGAGCATCTGGAATTAAAAGTAAATACTGTTATTTCTTTATACTTTACCTCATTTGAAATGAAGAATTTTTTTTAAAACAAAGAAAATGAAATTTTTAAAAGGGTTTCATTTTCTAACAAAATTACTCTTTTTATCGTGTTAAACTGATTTTTAAAAGGCAAAATAATTTACGATTAATATATTTCTGTAAAAATTTTATTTTATTTATGATTATTTTTTTCAAAATTCTTGAATTTATCTATAAACCGAATAATTACTTTATGTTTGAAAGAAATGAAACTTTTAGTTGCATTCAAAATAATGCTTGTCATCCAACAAATTAATATCACTACATACATCTAAGTAACTTTATTGTCATACTTTTTTTATAAGTGACAATACAGTTTTATAAACATTTTAAATTAATAGCTTCTTTTACAATCTACTAAGTATTTTGAATTGAAAAATTATGCTGCTTTTGAGTATAATAACACAGTACTAAAATTATACCTACAATAAATCAAAGAAAATATGGGTAGATTATATATCTTACAAATAAGATGAAACGTAAGCTATATGAAGTAGATAACCAAGAAAAGAAATTGATGTAGAAAATATGTTTAGAATACTTTCAGTCCAGGCCGGAGAAAAATAAATAAAAAATAAATAAAAGAGACAAAGAATAAAATAAATAAATAAATAAAATATGAACAATTAAAGATGATCATGCGTCTCCGTATGCATTTCTGAAACAGCGTATTTCTTTATTTATGTACAATGATAATATTTCCTAGATGTAGGCCTAAAAGGGGCAAATAGAAAAGTCAAAAGTTTGTTTACTACCGTTTCTTTTTTTCAAGGTATTCAACTACTTGCGACAAGTGTTTTTTTTTAAATGGTGATATGAAGATTTTTTAGTGGTTTTGAAATATATTTAGTACATTTTAAGAAAAAAAAAGGCTAAAATTAAGAAAATAAAAATACTACTAAAATGGGGAAAGAATTGGTAAACATTTACAAAAAATTACATAAACAGGGCCAACTCTGTACAAAAAGTTTATGAACAAATTCTCAATTTTTCATTCTTGATGTGCTACTTTGCTATTTTTTAATGACCTTCAGGATAAGAAACATTTTAATTTTTACAAAATCTAGAGCACTTTATCTTAGTTATTATATGAAATTATACTTAAAAAAAACAGTAATTATATTCGCATAAGGGACTGTAAATTTTTGTAATAAAACAATAATTGATAATTCTTAAAGTTAAAACACTTCTACTGTTATACGGGACATACACAAAAAATTTCAGCAAATTATTTTAAAAATTTTTTTGAGAAATCGCTGTCCCCAATTGAGTTTTTTGAAAAAAGAAACTCATTCCGAGTAAAACGCATTTTAAAGTTTTATACCTTGTGAAAAGTTATGTTATCTGTCTTTTTTTGTAACGTTTGTAGTTTTTGTTCTAGTGAATGGAAAATAAAAATATGGTATTTTTGTAATGCTAATAAGATAACCTATGAAATAAAATCACAAAAATTTTAATTGTAAATTTTTGAAAAAAATCCTGTGTTTAGGGTAGTGGGATACCTTAAATTCTTACTTTTATATTAATTTAATTTTTCTTGCGTTTTTCGATTGATTTATCTATATAATATACGTTTACGTTTACCAAAATAATAAGTATTAGTTATAAAATTGTAAATTTTTTAAAACAAACCCATCTTTTTGTTCCAATGTTCTAACAGTGACACTTACTGATGATGTACTCATCATTGCTTGATTTCCGTGACACACACTTATTAGCGCGCTCTCAAACAGTGGTGCTACAATTACTGGTTAAGCCAAACACGGATTTTTCAGCTTTTTATATAGTCAGATGCAATTATTTTAAAAATTAAAATAAAATATCTAGTTTAGAAAACTAGAATATTTGAAGATCAAATATTCTATAATGATATAAAGAATAACTACATTTTCCTTTGTTACTCTTCTTTCTCTTACATATAAGTGAAAATATTAAGATATCCGACTACCCTAAAATTGTGAATTTTGCAAAAAAATGACAAATTTTTTTAGGATTTTACTCTATACGCCATCTTATTTTAGCTTTATAAAAATACCAAGCTTATCATTTTCCGTTCTCTAGAATAAAAACTACACGCGTTTTAATAAAAGAAAATGCCATTACTTTAAGCAAGATGTCATACTTTAAAACGCGTTAACTCGAAATATGTTTTTTTGAAAATACTCAAACGGGGCCAGCGATTGCTAAAACAGTTTTGAAAATAATTAATTGAAATTTTTTGCTGTTAGTTCTGTATAATAGTAGAAGTGTTTTAACCTTCAGATTTATCTCAATCACTGTTTTATTACAAAATTAACAGTCATTTATGTGAATATAATCACTGTATTTTTAAGCAATTTATATACTAACTGAGATAAAGTGCTCTAGTCTTTGTGAAAAAGAAAATATCTCTTATCCTGAAGGTCATTTCAAAAATGAATAAAATAGTAACGTAATAGAATGAAAAAATTTAAAATTTGTTCAAAACCTTTAGTACAGAATGGGCTGCGTTTATGCTATTTTTTGTAAATTTTTGCCTATTTTTTCCCATTTTATTAATAATAATTTCTTTTTCTCTTCTTAATTTTAGCACATATTTTTCTTACAATCTACTAAACAAATCTAAAAATAACAAACCAAAAAATTCCCATATCTCCTTTAAAAAATAAAATATCGCAACCAGTCGGATACCTTAAATACAACAGTTTTTTCGTTTACATTTTTTAAGCAATCTATTTCTAACATTTGAGTGATAATAACGAACAACATTAAAGGGAGGAAACACTTTTCTATTTTTGACACGTTTTTCTCAACTATATTCCACAGGCAAGTGGTTAAAAATGTTGCCCTTAAGGAAAGACACTACTCAATGTGATTTTCAGGAACATTTATTTGCATTTATGAGTTGGGGAGCACTTATAAATGTATAAGAGATACACTTGAACCCTCAACAGAAGTGAGAAAAAAAAGTTACGCATTTTATGAGATATTTAAGGGTTAATAAAAAGAGGCGTTGGGAAGACTTCAACAGGCAAGAACAATCAAAGTAGTTTTTAATTATCAGTGTAAAAACATGAAATTCCCTAATAAAGCACTTATGGTGTTATTGATAGGGAAATTGTTTCTCGAAAAACACTTGAAAGTTTAATTCTTATAATTATAATATTTTGACAATGGTTGCTCTTGCAGTGAGACGAAGAAATAAGAAAAAAAATATCTTCGATAGTTTTCAGTTTCTGAAGGGATGAAAAATGTTACTGCTTATGAAACGTTGTTTGAATATTAATTGGATCACAACAGCTTTGATCGCGCGACGCTGCAGGACCTCCCCCCACTCCTTCCGAGATGGAATGGCTCTTTGACACTTAAGTTGTTTCGTTTCACATCTAATTTGACTCCTATCTCTAGAAAAATTGTCGATATTTGATCTAAAGCAAGAATATGCAAACTTTTAGCAGTGTCATGCCAAACCAAACTACCAAAATGATTCATCATGCCCTACAGTAGGACATATTTGATACAATTTGATTCCCCCGCAATAATGCATGCAAAGTTAGAGAATTGGAGTCAAAATACAGATATTTATAGTGTTATTATATATAAATTTTGGACCAAAAAATATTTCTTAAGGTAAAAATAAACATCGTGAAATATAACTATTCCTTCAACAAAAGTAAAAAGAATTAAAATTGTACATACATTATTTATTTTTAAACATGTTTATTAAATAAGAAATATACAACATAAAATATAAGTATTTCTCTTCATTATAGTTAATGCGAACCCGTGTTTGCCCCTCTCTACCTTCATATCATAAAATCAGGGGTATAATTTGTGACTTCCAATTTGACACGATTCTAAGCATTTAGTTGTCAAACGATTTCTTCACGCAGTAGAAATATTTTCCATTTAAGGAAAGAATTTGACTTAAATATATAGAACTAAAAGCGGAAAGCAGATTATATGAAATTTTCTCTCTTAAAACTGTTGAATCTCACCAGCAATACATTCAATAATTCAAAAAAAAACTGTACATTTATCTTTTGAGTTAACTTTCGGAGTTTTTAGTAATTCCATAGATGTCTATAAGTCTAAAGAGATGTTTGTCAAATAAGCTGCGTTACAAATTTATCAACTTCCATCCATTCGAAAATTGACAAATTTATAGAGTAGAGTAGAGTGCAATTGAGAAATGTAGCGCGTGCCACAGGTGGCACTCGTGTCATAAGTTGCTGACCCCTAATCAAGAGTAATTAATAACGATAAATTGATTTCTCATCTTTTTAATTATGTAATTTATTTTATATAAATCTTAAATCATTTAGAGATTGCTTCGTATGGCCATTGAAAGCTCTTTTACGCATTTTCATCTTCACACAAAAAGTTCGTCTTTTCGTTCCATTATGCCATTATCTTTCACGTGCCGTGTAACAAAAGGAGAATCTAAGAACAAACGTTAAAGAGAGAGACAGAGATTCGCTTTCTTGGCTTTGCCTCAATCTTAAACACGAAAACCCAAAAATCTAACACGCAACGATTCCATTAACTGTATTTTATTTGTTACTTCTATCACTAAACATGTGAAAAGTTCGCAAAAGAAGGAATATTTTATCTGTAGTTTTACTCTGTTAACTCTAAATGCATTAGGGAATGCAAGTAATATTCTTAATTGCAATAGGCAGGTGCATAATTGGTGTATTTGGAAATTAAATTTGAAAATAATTTTTTCTTGTAATTTTGAGATAGTCTCGAAGGTCATATAAAAAAAAAGTATTTCTGGTACTTCTGTAGATATATTAGAAACATATATAATATAAAGTAACAAATACAAAGAATGAAGCGTGCTGACCCGGAAAAATTCTTCGTAAATGTATTTTGCTTAAACATGAGAGTAACGTATTAAAAACCAATAGATGAAGCATTTTAACTACATTTACACATTCATGGTTTCTATAAATGTTATTAAAATTTGGAAAAAAAACAATGTGTAATACTTAAACATTTATTAGTTATAATAATTTCCATAACTAAAAACATTTTAGTTATAATAATTTCTTTTTCTCTTCTTAGTTTTAGCATTTTTCTCTTTAAATGTACTAAATAAATCTAAGAACCATAAAAAAATCCCCATATCTCCATTTTTAAAAAAAAAATGTTGTCGCAAATAGTCGGATAACTTAAGACAAATAATGCTTAAATTAAAAATTCGAAATGTAAGATTTAAAAAAAAAAGAAAGTGGAAGTTGTAAATGTGTTGGAAGCGCTTCTTTAAAAAAATTTGAACTATGAATTTATTTGTAAGTGCATTTTACATGATTCGCTTTGAAACAAATGTAAATCGTAGATAAGAAATATATTAGCTAATAAATGTTAAATACTCTGATTTCACATAAAAATATTTTAAATGAAATAAATTATTAGAAAAAAAAACTATTATTTAGATGAAATTAATAAGTCTAAAATTTTGCAAAAAGATTGTACTATTAGTTTTGAAAGCTTTATTAAAATCTCCATATTTATATATTAAAATCGTTATGAATTGAAATAAAAATAAAAATACTGTGCACTTAATTAATTTTAAGATAAAATGTTTCAAAATCGAATTAAATATGATCTGCTATTCAGAAAAAGTTTAATGCATTGTAGGTTTCCAACAAATAAAAATTATAAGCAATTAAATAAGTACAGTATACTATTTAAAACGTTTATAAATGTAAGAAATAATTTGTATAACTTTTTTTAAAAAATATATGTTTTAATCTAATTTATCAAACGTATATGGCAATTAAATTTCAACTCTTAAAAGAATATATACTGTGAGAGATAGTTGACTTTATATTTGAATTTTAATTAATAAAACTACAATAATGCAAACGGTGCATTAGAGAAATCCAGTTATCAATAATTTCATTAATATCTTGAAATAAAAATTAATTAAAATATTTTCCAATTACTCTCTTTTTGATATATATTTATTTTATAATTAAAATAGTTCAGCAATGCACTTGAATTTGGATGATTATATGTATATTTCAATTTAGATTATTATAATTTCGAATTATTTTTTTTCCAATATTTCAGTCAAGTCTTTCGTAATTAAGGTTACTAATGTAATGCAACAATGCGAAGCCATTACTATTTTAGTTTGTTTAGTTTTATTAAAAGTATAATAAAATTAAACGCTCATGGAAATATTTAAATACATTATTATTTTTAATAAAGTAACAAAAATAGAATAAAATCTTTGGGAGTCTGCATCTTATAAAATGTAAAATGGTTATAAAATTCAAACAATGCGAATTATTATCAAACCAAAACATTGTAAAATGGTTATAAGAATAAGATAATGTGGAATGTTATGAAATTAAAACAGCAATGAAGTTTTAATTTTTTTTTTGCGTGCGTCTCTTAATATTAAAATAAATATCTTCATTCTTGTATTTTTTACTCTCGTAATTTTAAATATCTGCGATTGCAGAATAAAGTAAAAATTAACTTTTTAAACATAAAATAATGAAACAGGTTTAATAAATATAAGCAGCTTTACTAATGTATAGAAATTTAAGTATTAGAAAGAAATTTTGCATTGAATTGACCGATGCCGTAGAAATTTATTTGCGTTTAATATTTATTTTGATAATAATCAATAAACAAATTTTTTTTAAAAACAACATTTTTTAAATTACTTTTAACACACAATAAGGATTATGCATGAAAACAATAATTTGCAGATTTCTAATCAATCTGGTATTTTATGCATTTAATTAGTAATAGACATTTCAAAAAGTATTTTTATTTTACCCGGAACTTCACGTGCTAAAAAAATTACCTTAACTTCGCGCTCATGTTATCTCATATCCAAGGGTGTATACATTCTGTTTTTACCGTAAAATTTGCATACAAAAAAGAAAAAGGAAGAAAAGTAGGAAATGAAATATGTTTTTACACTTTTGACACTTAAATTTAGTTTCTCTGTTCTTTTTATTAGGGTATTCAGTACATTGTTTATATACATTCCTTTAGTCTTCGTCGAGAGTGAATGCGATGTTTTCTCTGGATCTTAATTATTTTTTAAAATTTCGTTGAAGCATTGCTTGCTGGTTTTTACATTTTTCTGTTAGTCGAAATCTGAAACACTTCAAAAATCAGTGTCTGGTTCAACGTTTAGTAGGTGGTTTCTGACTACTTAACAAAATGGTTTGCGCGTTTATTGTGGCAACGTTCAACAACATCAAAAATATTGTCATAGGCTAACTATTAGACTTTCTACCTTTTGAATATGATGTGGCCATTTTATCACAAGGACGATAATTACCCCCTCAGTTAAATTATCGGATAGATTTCAGTAGATGAATCTTGCAACATCACTCGTAATACCTTTCCTCTCTCTCTCTCTCTTCCCCTTTTATTTTCAATCAATACACTTTTACATTTTTTGCTTTTCTGGACATAAGTGGGTTTCTACCAACAATTTCAGCTATTTTACGATAAGTTTTCTTTTTTAAACAATCTTAATGCGAATTTCCTTTCATCAATACTGGCTTCTCTTCGAGGAACAATTTTCCAGTTAAATGTTTGGCTTTAAGTTAATCTAACAAACTTCATTACGCAAAGATTATCTTGAAAAGGCTTAAGATAAGATTACGCAATATTAGAATAAAATAGCAGTCAAGTAGAAAATATTTAGTGGTAATTAAATATATTTTTCATAAATGTACATTCTCCAATTTTTTGAAGCAAAAATCTGCATATGTTTATTTCAAATGCTTCTGAATCTTTTTCAATTTAAGTTTTTTCGTTGATTTTTCATTTATTTCAAATTAAGAAATTTATTATACGAAAAAAAATAACATGTTGGCACTTCTCGGTAATGTGGTGTTTATATTGAGAGGTGAATCGATTGTGAGTAAAAGTAAGATTACTCTCAATTACTTGTGCCATTGTATATACTTGTATAGAGTTATTCTTGTTGCATTTCACAGGAAATTTTTAATTTCCAGTTCTCCCGTTTTAAGATGTTTAATCGTATAGTTAAGTACCGATTCTCTCGCAAATATTTTTACCGAAAGCTTTTTCATTTAGCTTGATTTGAAATGAGTTTCCTTTGACAGTTTTGAATAAATTACGGTAATTGAGCATTTTACATGAAATTATACCTAGAGTAAAGTGCCTCACTTGTTCAGCTGAACTGTTGATATTTATCTAAATATTGCATTTAAACTTGTTTTAAATCGCTAGTTTAAAAAATGGTCTGATTTATTGCATTTTTCATTTATATATATATATTTGAAATTTCTATTAATGCTACAAATATCGAAAGCTTCTACCTTTCCTGCATATAAGACTTTGTGAACAAGACTGCACATAAAAGGCTCTTTATACGAGAAAACTTGTGCCGCACCTAACCGAAGCGGACAGTCGGGAGCGGGTTTTGAATTGAAATCGTCTGGCTCCCTTCATACGTGGTTAACTGGCACTCCCTCAAGCAGTAGAAAACGTTTTTCTCACCATTAGTTGACTCGTCAGAAAGGACATTAAGAAAGCCACTCTTCTCCACGTGGCTATTTGTATATTGAAAATATAGAAGGCTTTTATTGCTTCATTGTGTGGATTCGCATATCAGTACTGCCAATTCAGTAAACTTTGTATCCGCCAAATTCACTCGCCTCTTCACACTTAAGTGTGGTGACAGGAAAGAGTTAAATGGCACAAAATAAGGTTCGTGTGAAACCGGCCTTTCTGCGCGTCGGTTTCAAATGGCTAATTGACAAATTTCTTTATATTCAACCCATATGCAATCAGATAGGTCGATGAGACTATTGGCAATAATTTCGTAGATACATGTCATAATAATCTATCAATAAAATTGCCAACTTGGGGGGGGTGACGGATCATTAATTTAAGTCCAATTATACCAAAGACCATAGTATGCAATAATGCTGGCGACTTCCTCATTATTGAGGACATCATAAAATTAAAAGTAGGATCGAGATGCGTTACCGACTACAAAACTGTACTATGACTATAAAGTAATTCGTTCTAATTTCCGTCCAAATATCAATATAATAAAGACTGCTGCACTTGTGAAATGGAATTGAGATTTAAATTTCCAGAGGAGAACGAGTCGTATTAACAGTGTACTATAAAGCAACACGAGGTAGCCGCGGTAGCCTAATGGCCAAGGTAAAGGACTCGTGTCAAGAGTTCGAGCCCAATACCGCTGAAGACCGCCGTGTAGGAAACGATGCACGTTAAATCTGTCGAGAGCTCAAACGTCTTCCCGTTGAAGTTAGGAGAGTGGTGTCGTTCTCGTCACTTGACCATGGCTCGGAACTACGAAGTCCGTCACCAAAAGCCCTCTTGTAGCTGAATAGTGGGACGCAAGTTCTCACTCGCTGCAAGTCAACTGATCTTGATTTAGACAACAAGATTCATTACTGTATCATGCAATTCTAAAGCGATCTTGTTGCATAATAAGGCTTATGTAAGTATTAACTGTTCCTTGCACAATGATCCTTAATGGTTGTAGAGAACGAAAGTGGAAAGCTACAGCTCGAGAATCATTGTAATCAAATTGTAGACAAGAATAACATGGTTTATTTTCGGTAGCGTACCGAGTGATTCTCGTGCGGCAATAATCTTTTGCTTGGTGTTTGTGGAGTGGGGTGCTAACACAAGGCATCATTCATATGATCGAGATCCAAAATTAAGGTCCGTCCGCAATGGACCGCGCGTTAGGTTTAGAGTGCTACAATAATTGGAAAATTTAAATCAAATCGACTGTGCTAACAGCCTCGCTAAATTAAACATGGAATAGCCTGGAAATTCTCAGTCTAAGTTTTAGAATTTTGATCCGCCAAAGATGAGTAAATACAAGGGGTGATCAAATGAAAAGGTACGAAACGACACGGTGGGTACAAATGTAAACTTTATTCAAAATATACACATAGGCCTGAGCACAACGATCCCACTGATGAACAAGCCGCAGGATCCCTTGTTCCCAGAATTCCTGTGGCTGTGACGAGGCCCAGTCCTTCAGTGTCCTTGAGTACGTCGTCAGAGTTGAAGCGCTTCCCTTTCAGGTGTTTCTTCAGTGGACCAAACACATGGAAATCGCAGGGTGACATGTCCGGACTGTAGGGCGGATGGTTCAACGTCTCCCAATTGAACTTGTCCAGTTCCAGTTGTGTGATTCTAGAGACGTGTGGACGCGCGTTATCATGGAGCAGAACCACACCCTCCGTGAGCAGCCCTGGTCTTTTGTTCTTGATGGACCTGCGTAGGCGTCGGAGTGTCTCGCAGTACACATCGGAGTTAATGCTTTTTCTATGCTCGAGAAATTTCACAAGTAGCGGACCTTGAACGTCGAAAAAGACAGTGAGCAACACCTTGCCTGCTGACTTCACGGCTCTGAACTTTTTAGGGGGAGGAGACGACGCATGCTTCCACTGCATGCTGTCCCGCTTTGTCTCTGGCTCGTAGTGATGACACCAGGTCTCATCACCTGTGACGATCCTCTTCATGAAAGCGGGGTCTTCCTGATACCGAAACAGATGTTGCAGTGCTAGTCCCATACGCAGTTTCTTTTGCTGGTCGGTGAGCTGCTTCGGAACCAAAGCGGCACACACCTTCCGAAATCGCAACCTGTCGTAAACAATTGTCCACTCGGTTCCATAGCTGACATCCACCTTCAGCGCCAACATTCGCAATGTGACACGCCGATCACTTCTCACTAGGTTGTCCGCCTTGTCGATGAGATCGCTCGTGATGACAGTGTTTGCCTGACCTGGTCTCTGGTCATCACCCACACTCTCATGGCCTGCACGAAAACGGGCACTCCATTTTCTGACAGACTTGTCAGAGACACATTTCTTCCCGTAAACGATCACCATCCACCGATGAATAGCTGCCAGTTTCTCACCTTCCGCTGTCAGAAATCGGATAACGCTGCTCCTCAATCGTCGAATTTTGTAACGCCATCCTGTCCTCATACGGACTGCCGCATCATTTGGACGCCGCTTTTTATAAGAGCCTTTGCTCTCTCATGCGGGTGCCCGCGCATGATCCGATCCCAGTCAGAGCCTCCAATGGCATCCCGAGATGTCTACATTCTCCCTTGGCGGAATATGCAAATATATAACTGTTTCATTTTTATGTCGTTTCGTACCTTTTCATTTGATCACCTCTTATATTTTAACCTGGAATGATCCAAGGCGATATTACCCAATTTTTACTCGTATTATGTTTAAAGGATTTCGGATGCATTTTTCACCAAACCAGAAAGTGGGATAAAAATAAATCGAATTTCAATCTTAAGAAAATGAAGTTAAATGTGGGTTAACATTTTTTATTTATAGTTTACATAATTATCTTCCTGATAATGTTCCCCCTAAAAATGCAATGCTTTTAAATATTTTCAATTCACTGATATTTCGCGAATTTTTTGTCCATACTTAAATTATATGTAGCCGAAGATTTTAAAGTTCTTGCAAAATTTTGATTTCTTCTGTTGACGGAAGTATTTCTAAGCTCATTATTGCTATTGTTAGATCTATAATTAACTCCTTTATATTACAGGAAAATTCTCTATCTCCAAAATTTATGTTCTATTTCCGATATAATGCATAAAAAGTCGGAGAATATTAACTAGTTAACTAGATATTTAATTTTATACATGATTTTAATTCCGGGATCAGTAAGAAAAAAGGCAGAGAAGAAAGGAGTTAAACTAAGCATTAAAGCAAAGTTGAAATGAAAGTTTTAAGTCAATTTTGTACAGTTAACGTTTCTACTGATGTTAATCGCGCGCGTAGAGTCCAACCGCGAACTGGAAGTAGATTGAAGATAAGGTAATAAACGTATACAAAATTATTTCGTTTTGTAAATAAGTATAAGGAAATAATTATATCCCCCTTAAAACTTCGTAATTTAACTATATTTATTTTGATTTTAATATTGAAGTAATTGGTATTTGTTAAGGAAATAGACTCGATTTTTAAATGTATTGTGTTAATTTCTCGATGAAGTTTAAGAGATTAACATTTGAATATTTAATCGCGGTGTAATTTTATTATGCTTCGAACTTATCCTTATCTTGACTTACAAAGAGGGCTGTTGCCTACGTATGAGCATTGGAATTGAACTTCTCCTTCAGAAATATTGTAGTATCTATACCTAGTCGTGTCGTAAGTTCTGATGCAATTATAAAGGAGTTAAAAAAAAACTTTAAATTTAAAACCAAATCAGTGTTTTAATTTGAATTTAAATGAAACATTATGCACCTTTTTATTCAAATTGATTAACCTTTTGACTTCATACAGGCTTTGAGTTTTCTTTGGCCACTCACATCTACCAAGGCACACACTACCTCTAGGGGAATTTCCCTCGTTGCTTCCTGCAAGAACGTTCAAGACTGTTCAAATTAGAATGTCGATTTTGGCTAACCTTTGCCTCTCCAATACCAACCACAATTTATAGTCAAATAGATTTAAATCCGGATGCCTGGAGGTCCAATTTTTGTGCTCCGAGAAGTCCAGCGCATTTATTTCAAACACCTGTGTCATCTTCGTCTTAGCAGCAGAGTCTCAACGAAAAGTCCAGTCGTTTCCATTGAACAGGTTTATATACAGGGGTTCACTATTGATTCCAAGATAGCGTCTTGATAAACTTTTGCAATGGTTTTTACACCAATCGAAAAATAAGTATCTGAAATGCCTTCATAGAGCCGATACTTCACCAAACCAGTGGCATACATAAGGGGAAAGTGGGGGGGGGGGTTCAATTTCCCCAATAGACCAGCAGATTTTTAATTTTCACCATAGACATTACTCCTTCACGCTTAAGTCTACGTGTTTTTGAGAATGTGACCCCCCCCCCCCTCTTTCCTATAAAGTCTGTGTACGTCATTGCACCAAACCATTACTGAAGTCAAATGATGAGCTCTCTACAAGTATTTTCCTTTAGCTTCTTGGGTAATTACATGTATATACGATCATTCTGGTGGTTGGAAGATTCAACTATTAATTTTCTCGTCGGTTAACAGAATTGGACAATGGCCATTATAAGAGTACCGCCGTAACAATGCCTTAAGGCTGTCTTCGGTTAGTGTTAAATAGGGACCCAAATTCGGAATGTTTTTCAAATTAAAGTATTCGAACATTATTGTATTCTGGCTTCACTATCCTGTAGAGATCAATTTTATCATGCTACTCATTTTTATCACAGTTAACACATTTTTTCTTTTATAAAATCTGTTTCGCATTTTTCTCCTATACCGTAATGCTAAATGAGCTATCCCTTTGCATGTGTTAAAAGGAAAAACTAATTTATAAAATATTTTGAAATTTTAAAAACACTATTATATAAAGAAATGCATGAGTAAAAAACAATGTCTCAAATTTTTATAAAAATGGAGGCATTTTTTTTTGTGTCCGAAAATGTGCTCCGCGTCAAGTTCATGCTCGTACATATGGCGAAAACAGCCTTAAGGTTCCTTGGACACTTTCATTCTTTCGTAAGAAAATGGCCAGTTATTATTCTTAATCCAAGGTCTTCATTTACTACTACTACATGTTCTTTTTGAAGCATTCATTTTTTTTAGCAAGGAGAGTAGTCTTTCAGCAAGGATTTCGACAAATTCTTCTCCCAACTACTTTGACAAGATTTATTCTCTCTAAATGCGGTCTCCCATTTTCTAGTAGTCTGAAATTCTGTTCTTGGATAAATCTCTTAAAAAGGCTATTCATTTATCGAACTATTATGTCTATGTACTGAATATAGCTTTAAAAATCTCAGGCTGTTTCTTGGTGCAAAAAAAATATCTGCTGCATGCTTCTGTTCAAAGTGTTAAGACTCTGACAGATTTAGAACGATATGCGACGATGCTCTCCAACGATGAAATTTAAAATAGTCTTCTGCGCTTCTTAAGTCACAGTAGACGGCCTCTAATTTTTGTATGGGAACTTATGGTACGACTAGGTATATTCCTTTTTACAAACAATCTTGAAACTTAGAATTTTGTTCTTAATTTTAGGAACACGAGAACTTTTCTCCAATGGTTTGGATATTAAGTGCGTGGCTATTTTATAAGACTGTTTTTAGACTATTATTCTACTATGAATTGTTTCAAGAACAATTCTTTGAGCAGATCTTTTGCTTTAGCGTATGCGGCTGGCTTCTATTATCATTCATGCTCTTTGTCAAGTTGATTTGATAAAATACTGCACAAGATTTGTAAAAGATCTGTCTGAAAATTGGATTACTTGGAAAAACAAACTCTGAATTCTGAGCAGTAAGAAATTTCATAAAATTAGATTTTTAGGGTATGGCTTGCTTACGAAGACTAGTTTTCTTTTATTAAACAGATGTTTTAGACGTGTTTGACAACGCAAATTGTTGCATTTTAATATAGTAGAAATTGCTACAGTAAGATATTGAAAATAAACTAGTTTCAAGAAATATTGTTGCTTTGTCTTTATTTGCTTATCTGGCATTTCTTGGAATCTAAGATTCACAGTATTATGAAAGTTTATTCAATAATAAACTCTAAACGAGTTTCACTTTTTTAGAATGTTCTCGTATATCAACTGGGAAAAGACTATTTAAGAATTTTGTTCAGTTTTCTCAAAAACTTTACTTTAGAACCCCTTGGTAAAAAAAATTCCCTTACTGAGATGCAGTAGTTTGAATGCATAGCTACAGTTTCGAAATTGTTTCCGATAACTAGAGTGGGACTTTAGAAGATTTCTTCTTTTAAATTTAACTTCTACCTCGAAATTGTGCGAGGAGAGGGATGTTTAAAAATATAAGGAACAGGTCGGATTACTATTAACATCATGAGATCATAAAGAAAAATCACGTTGCCCATCCTAGGAAATTGACGTTTGGTAATGATTCAATAGGTCAATCGCCTATATAAACCTCTTGTAGTCCGAAAGCGATGTTAATTACAAACGTCACAAATGGTCCCCAATACAATTAAAGCGATATAATTTGATTTGTTTCAATAAACATTAGATGAAAGCTACATTTTGGTAATAATAAACCACACAGAAGAATTAAGCCTTGTATTTATACTTGCACTTGAAACCATATTATACATTTTAATCTATACGCTTCATTAATCTAGTGGTGGCCGAGGTAGCCCAGTGGATATGGCCATGAACTCGTGGCCGGAATGTCATGGGTTAGTTTTGGTGCCACTGAAAACCCACCGTGGAGAGGAAGTCGATGCCCGTTAATTCTGTCGAGGCTCAATATCCTCCCGTTGGTGTGGTAGTTAGGAGAGGGAGGTGCCAGCTCGGGTGTCGTCCTCGTCACTTGAGTGTAAACCCAAATTACGATACCATACCCTTGATAAACCTCGTGCAACTTCAAGGCAGATGTTAATAAACAATCGGTCTCTAGATGGACGAGAATAGACTAATGTTTCAGTGGCTTGGAGTGGGGTTCGGGGTTTCAACCCCACCATGTTACAAAAAGATTTGTAATTTTGACCATAGATAACTTTCGGTGCTTTAGTTTACGTGTTTCTTAGAATGTAACCCCGTACGTGCTTCCAATCCAATGAAAACTCTTGTACCCCAATGCTACAGAATAACTTTTCAGACGAATGAATTTCTATTATACTCTACATTTTACAAATAAAATTATAAGTCGCTAAACTTCTATTTATGGCTCTATATATCGGAGTGCATTATAATTTCAAATTAGAATGTTTAGAATTTTGTTCATCTAAATTTACATCGTCACACCAGGATGTTCTAGAGTTCATGTCTTTTTTTGGTTGGTATGGCTACTAGATCGGCTACTTTCCCCCATAGATCAGTGATTCCCGAAGTAGTCTATAACGACCCCCTCCCCAGGGGTCTATGACGACCTGCAAGGCATCCATGTAAGTGAGAAAATAAGGGGGCTCCGATAGTGGCTCTCGTTAAACCAGATCGTGACTTTTTAATTTTAAAAAAGACTTTAATCAAGTGGAAACCAGATTTTATCTATTTAAGACTTATTTACTAAATTTACAGATATAAGGTGTCAGCATAAATCTTGTTAATACAAAGACCATTTCACACAGAGTTGCTTTCCAGGATCAAGCTAAAGCAGTATAATATTGGAGATTGCGAATTTTCTCAATTTGTCACAGACAATCTGTCGGGACATTTTAATTTACGTTCAGCATTTAAATGTCTTTTATTTAGATTTCGAAATTAGGCTTGAGAATGCTTTGACTATAGTAATAAATCGGTGGGTAAAATATATTCGTATGTGGTCACATTGAAAAAAAATTCATATTACAATAGGAACTGATCGGAATAGGCACTAATGAAGATCTTAAAGTTTAGAAACGGATACAAGCAATTTTTGCTTAAAAAAAGTGCCTGTTATTTGTTCCTAATTATGGAATATGGTGAAAGAGTTTCTTAATTGTGTGCTCTACTAGTGAGGAGTTTTATAGTGCGGTTGCCAATCTCCGAAACAGAAACGCTGGGAACTGTCACTACTGATAGGAGATTTAGGATTAAACCTGACAAGATTGATACTAAATGTTAAAAATTTGTTACTGAAGCACCAGATTCATCCCTCCCATTAAAAGCCTTTTCAATTATTTTATGTATTAAATTTTAATCTAATTAACACGTGCTTAAGTTTAAACACTACTTCACTACAGTTCGAATTTTTTCTTCTTTTAAAGTGGCTCTATATATTCTGTCAAAAAGACTTAAGTTGATAATTGGGTCCAAAAATTCAATATTGGGTAAGCAGAGGTCTACCACCTCCCCCCCCCCGATAAACATGAAAAGGGGTCTATAAGACAATAGTATTCGAGAACCTATGCCATAGACATAAGGAAGGAAGTTGAAGGCGAAGTAACTCGCAAATAGGATTTTTATTCTCGTTTCATTACATGCATATATTTATTTTGCAATTTTAAGCATTCGCGTTAAGAATTGAGCACTTTTCAATTTATCTCCCTGATTTTAACATTTGTTTGCAATAACTTCCGAATATTTAAGCGAGAATAATGTGCATGCTCGTACCACATATGCGCTTATACATAGTCTGTCAAAAGTATTGTGGGACACGCTACTAGTTCATAGATTTTTTATATATTTTTCTTAAACAAACAAATGAATCCAAAAAAAGAAGTAAATGTTATTTTGGTAAAAATACAAATAATTGAAACAAAGCTCGCATACATTAATGCAATTATGGTTAAAATTGAAAATAAAAGAAATAAAGTTGGAAAAACGTGCCCCAAAAAAGTATTGGGACACTTCCAATTAAAAAAAAATCCTAATTTAATTTTCAGAATGCATATTTTTATCGATTTGCTAATGCTTCTTCATGGTTAAATCTTTAATTTATGTTCTACATCAAGACACAATTCTACAATAACTTGGAGCTTGTGGTATCCTGATTGATGCAATATTACTTAATTAGTTTTAGGGTGAAAAATTGGTAAGTGGAATGAAAGGACAACATGCATGTTTAATATAATAGCATTTTAAGTCGCTGCATTGGAAGGCGAACATGCTAGGAGAATAAAGGCCCTTTTACATGGGTCAACTTGTGTCGCACAAAATAAGAGCACACAGTAAGGAGCCAGTTTTGAAGATAGAAATTGCCAGGGTCCCTTCACACGTGGTCAACTATCAATCCCTCAAGCGCTCAGAAATCATTCTCCTTCCCACTTTTCCCCACTAAGTTGTCTCGATTAAAAGGATATTATAGAAATTACACTCTTCACGCATGGCTACTTGTGTATTAAATAGTTTTAACTGTTTCTTCGAACTCTACGATGATACCGACGAGTCCGGCACTTTTCCCCTACTACACTTTTCAGCCAACTTGTATCCTCGTATGAAAGCAATTCTCTCCAATATTCACACTAGAAAAGTGGTGATGGGGAAACGAGCTGACTAGCACAAAGTAGCCTCGTGTAAAACAAGCCTAAGGTAATTGGATATCCTACGCATTACTTGGCATCTCCCGCAATCCACAGCGCTGTTCGAGTACTACATTAACTGAAACAAATCCAATTAATAAAGATGGGTACTTTTTTTTTACATTGTTTGATGAAACGGCTTATTAGACAAGGATACAGATTTAAGGAAAGAATCTACAAAGAGTGAAAGTTATTGGGCATATCTAAACGAAGACGCTCATTGTATTATATTTGACTAAACTTTAACTAATGTAACTACTTAAGACCTTATCACACGTACAGGTTTGGTGCAATTTTTGGTCCAATTCATACAATTTTTACTCCGTTGCCATAACAATAGCATTGGAAGAACTTTTTGCCGGTGAGCTGAGAAAGTTGCTCTAAATGAAAGTTGATTGAAATTCCAGCCAATGGCGTTCTTGGGCACCCTACGTCATAAACAAGATGGTGGTAACGGTGGTAGCTTCGCATCAGATATGGCGTATATTTTAATGGTGTACAATATTTTAACGGCGTATAATATTTTGAACAGAATGATGCTCCATTTCTCTATTTTCTCCCATAAACAAAAGCGCTAGCGAAATAAAAAAAAATAATATTGGATGGTCGTTTTAGAAGCAGAAAAAGTCAGCGAGTACTGTTTCAATGTGGAGAAAGAGTGTGGCTGATGTCGGAGCATGTCGTTTTGTTTACGGTAACCCTTCCCCCTCAGATTCGGCGAAAAGTTGGGCCAAAAAATTGCACGGAAAATTTACGTGTGATACCGCCTTTAGTATCAATTTTGTACAAAATTTTGATTTTACTATATTTTAATTTTGTATAGGAACAGTGCAGCATTTGCCGATGGATAGCGATTTTTCTGTTCATATTATTTTGGGCATTTCTGTCGGCATCAATGTGCTCTGATTGCATCCATGACGCATCAACGCAAGATGGAATAACAATTTTTTTCTCATGGATTCCAGTATCATTTGCAGCGATGTTTGTGTTACTATGACCACGATTCTAATCTTCAAATGATTTGCTTCAACTGTTAAGAAGCATGTTTCTAAGAAAATAATGGATGTATATAAAGATAACAAATTAGCTCTTTTACTAGCTATTTTTGCCAGGCTTCCAAAGTAGTGAAAACAAATGATTTTATTTTTTTACTTAAGACAAAGCAAAATATTGTGGTGCTTATGTTTTTTGAATATGTGTATTCTGTATTTTAAAAATTAAAACAATTAAATTAAACACATGGAATTATTTATCATGCTTTTAAGTGCAACAATATGGCATTTAAAACTTGTTTTTCTTAAGATATGGGTTTAATACTCATCAATTTAGAGATTAAAATCCTCTACCAAATGTAGGTGCTTGTGGATAGCATCAGAGATCTAATTTGCCAAACATTTACTTATATATATTTTTTTGAATTCGTGTACACAGATGCTTTTGACTTTTAACACGGGTATCCCACTCCTTGTAATTGTTCGATTACATTGCTAATGCATGTTACACTAGTCTCATGAAATTAGAGTTGAATGAGTTTTCGGACAATAAACAGTCTCCTAATATGGACTTGCACTAAGGGCAACATATGCAATTATTTCAGAGTAAAGATTCCTGATGTAGATATGATTTCTTCCCTACTCTGGCGCCACTAAAAATCCATGTAGTAGGGGCTGATGCACGTTAAATCTGTTGAACTCAAAGTTCTCCTGTTGGAGTGGTGAGATAGTTTAGTAGGGGGGCTGCGAGTGAGATAATAAACAAAACTGTCAAAGCCAGTACTGGATCTTTTCATTTCACTGACATTTTGTTCTAAACATAACACAAGTTAAAAAAACTTTTACAGTTTCATAGAAAATAGAAAGCTTTTAGTTTCTGGAAGATGCATCTAACACACACGCGAATAATTAAGATTCTAGTAATTGTCGCGGTGTATCAATTTTGGGGTTAATTCGATTATAATGTCTATTAAAATGCAATTTTTAGAAGCAACACTCGAGCTATCGACGTGATTTAGTGAGTATTATCGAAAAGTGATCATAAAGATTCATGAGATATTAAAAAGGTTGCTTCAGTTGTAAGGGATGATAATTTTGGTACAATTTAAATTTCTCGAAGCCCTTTGCAAATTATCCCCTTATTTTATTGAAGGAATTACGCTTTTAAAGATCGCGGTAACTGAGTGTCCATGGCAAGAAATCGTAGCCGGAGAGTCGTGAATTAATGCCTTGGTACCACTGAAAACCTGCCGTGTAGAGGGGTTGATGCTCGTTAAATCTATCATGGCTCAAAGTCCTCTCGTTTAAGTGGTGTGGAAGTTTGGAGTGTGTTGCCAGCACAGGTGTCGTCCTGGTGGTTTCAAACACCGATAGCCCTCGCTTTACTTTACAGCAACGTTAAAATCCAAATAAAATTATCTTAATAGATCTTTTATCGGACTCGTTTTGCTTTTAATGTATAAACATTTAATCTACGTATTAAACTAAAAAACAAATTGTCAGGATGAAATGGGAGCTAATATTATAAACCTATAAACGGGAGCAAATAATTATTACATTAATTCGATACACTGACGATAAATTTCATAAAATATTTTAAAACAATTATTATGAAATATATACTAATTTTTTGCTTAAGGCACTAAATAGTGAAATATTGGGATTTTTAATATGAATGGCTTCAGCTTTTATCCCAGAGAATATTATCTTTAATTAAATATTATGATCCCATTCAAAGCACGAATTCATAACAGTTTAAAGTTTAATGCAGCTACATTTTTAAAAAATTGTCCTGTTAAATGTATATTAGTAAAATGTCTTCGTGGTATTTTGTACATTGGGCCAATTTCAAAATTAAAATTACGTCTACAAAGGGGTTTTTTAAAGACTAAAAAAAGACGTTTTAACATAATTTCAAATTCATTTTTTATAAAGCGGAATAAATATTTAGTATAAAAGAGGCATGTACTGTAATTCCTTATTTTCTTTAATATTAGAAACGCGGAAGTTTTCAACACACATTGTAACTTACCAAGATAAAGACAAGTATATATTCTTTCTGATGGGAAAGTATTAAGACTCGAGACAAAATAGAACTAGTTACGGAGCATTCAGTCTCTCCTTAATCCTCTAATTGAAATTCTTAAGTTCATTGAGTGAAATGCCTTATCAATCAATTTACTTGAAAATTTTTCTCCTCTGTACACTATAATTGAATGACTAGCGTCTTGGCAGATGGTACACTAAAAAAAGTTTCTTCAATTTACAAATACAACAGAGATGGATGATATTGTAAGGTTACGCCTTTTTTATAAGTATTTTTTTGGCAAGAGTATATATTTTAATTTTAAATAAGCTGTTATCCCCTACAATATAATTCTTAAGAATATTTTGTACATTTTTTAGAATGACTTCGATAAATGTTATGTACAATAACCCCATGGAAGGAAATGTAGAAAAACTAGAAACCCTACTATATATAATGTGTAGCTTATTTATAAACAATATTATTGAACACTAGATTTATGGACTAAGCCAATTTGACTCATCAAAAATTTGATTACTATATACATATAAAACTTTAATATTTTTAAAAGCATACGTTGGTTTTGTAGTGAAATATATGCAAATGTTGATTCCTCTTCCCCGCAGACCCCTTCATTTTGCATTATCTAATGGGGTATACCTGTTTTTACGGTTGCGAGCCAATAATAGAGAATCTCTATTATCACATATTCTAAAAAATTTAATTTTGAAACAATCCCTCCAACATTAGCTGATGCTGAGAGGGTATATTCTGCTACCGGGTTGTTCATAAGTTGAGTAATAAAGCACAGATTATTTGTTTTCTTTACCCATACTTTAAAAGTGTTACTATTATGCTCGATTTGTACTTTGTAACTCAATATACACTTGCCTCCAAAAGTCTGCGTACCGGCAATCATCTTGCATGTTTATGCTGCAATTACCATTTAAAATCTCGCTTCAAAAAGTCAATATATCTCTCGGGATTTTTTAAAATTTCCTTACTCAAACGAGCAATAAAATCCACCTTAACATGAAAAAGAACAAGAATGACCACGAAATAATTTCTAATCCCCCCCCCCTCCACTAAAAGTCTGCGTACGCTTACAAAATAGAGCTTTTAACTCTTTTATGCTTGGTGGTACTTGTGTTGTACCACCAATTCTTATTCGCTTATTGTGTGGTGGTACATAAAACGTACCACTTGTTTGAATGCCTCAGAAATTGATGCTAAATAGAATCATTCTCTGAACCACCGCATAGGTAAACTCCTAGCAGGTACTCAAGTTTCCAACAGATGTCAGAAGCTCATTGTATGCAATGGGTTTATGCAGTAATTCATTCTTTGATTAGCTGCGAGTCTGTTGAATGGTAATTTTGGGGAGTGACTGTGTTGTGTATTTTTAAGTGTAAATGAAAGGAATTATGATATTTGATACAAATCAGGTAAGTACATATATTATGTAACTAAAGTCAATATTACAATAATTAGTACCTTACGTAGGCATTTCTCGAATGAAAATATGAGTGCAAAAAATGTACCACCACGCTATTGAAGGCCTTTACAAATACAAAATACATTTCACTTATTTTTTCGCAATAATGGACATGTTTATTGTGCCAGATTTGTTTAAAGTTACGTTTTTGTAAAAAAAAAAAAAGTTATTATATAATAGTACATACAAAGTAATACAAAAGTCCTGAATGAGCTATTTCTCGTGTTCAGGAAAAAAATAAATACAACTAATACACTTCTTGTATGTCGACTAAATAAAAACTTGGTAAAATAAAATGAAGCATAGAATGGAATATTTGAAATTAAAACTAACAAGGTAAATTAGGACTAAACTAAAATTAAGCTTACAACATTATATTAGGAAAAACTGAATGTTTTAATATATAGGATGAATAACAGTATAATATGAAGAAGTGAATTTATTTTCCAACTATAAAATAACAGAATGGATGAGTTTTGCCTGCAAAGTTCCATTGTGCCTAGGGAAGAAAAAAATCTTGTTTCCAGAACTGTCAGGCTACTTGAAGCGTAGTGGTACAAAATACGTACTACTTATTTTCTAAAACTTTGGACAACCTTTATTTGAGAAAGTGTTTAACATTATTTATATGTACTTGTGCTTTTTGTTCAATTATTATAGTTTTATGAGGTTTATCTACACTCACTTCCAAAAGTTAAGCACGGAGAGGAAAATGCTGATTTCCGGAAGCCAATCAGAATTGAAGAGGATGCAATTCGCTGCAGAGGTAGATGGAAGTATGCAAATATGTTAGGTAACAGCCAATCGTGCTTTCATGTCAAAAAATATGCAAAAAGGGCAGTCTTATAAGAAGCCAGCTTTATAAAGGGTTACAGTTGATTTGTAAGTGCTGATAGAAGGTGTTTAAAACTTTCGTACAATTAGTTTTCAAGACATACGTGTTTCTGACTTCCAGTAAACGAATGGAAGATTCTGAGAGCTGGCGTGCTGTGGGGCGCGTTGAAGCAGGACAGTCGATCAGATGTTGCTCTTTTCTTCGGCGTTCATCATTATGTAATTTCACGTTTATGGAAACAATGCCAAACCACACAGACAGTTGTCCGAAGGCTCGTAGGCGGTCACCCAAGGGTTATAACCCCGCAGAAGATCGATATATTGCTATTGTAGCCAAGCGGAATCGCAGAGCGTCCTCCACACGTGTGACTTCTATGGTTACAGCGTCCATTGGTAAGGCTATATCTGCAGCTACTGTACGCCGAAGATTACATATGAATGGACTGTATCCCCGGGTACCTTGAGTTTGTGTTCCTCTATCCGTCCAATCAAGAGGGGCACGATTAAAGTGGTGCCGGTCGGTGTCGCCCGCGTCACTTGACCATTGTCCAAAATTACGTGGACCGTCGCCAAAAGCCCTCGTGTTGCTGAAGAGTGCGACGTTAATATTCACTCACTCCACGAGTCATATTCAGGGGTTCCATGAATCATAATAAAAAAAATAGGAAAGATACTTATAAATGTGTATGCAAAATGGATTCACGTTCTCCATGATGTTTATATGCTCACAAGAATCTAATTCCTATGATTAAGAAACTGAAAATTTTATAATGGACTAGTTTTCTAATAGAAAAATGCATCTCTTTGCATTTGTGGAAACAACACCTACAGTAAAGGAGAAGGAACAACTTATCAACATATTCAATTTTAAAATTGAATCTAAATTAAAGCAACAGCTCCTAAATTTTATGTTGCAAATTCATTCAAAATGCACAGTGTTTCTCACAAAGCTATAAACATTTTAATGCCATTCAGGACAATGTGTATAAGTGAAAAATACAAGGGGTGATCAAATGAAAAGGTACGAAACGACACGGTGGGTACAAATATAGACTTTATTCAACATATACACCATAGGCCTGAGCACAACGATCCCATTGATGAACAGGCCGCAGGATTCCTTGTTCCCAGAATTCCTGTGGCTGTGACGAGACCCAGTCCTTCAGTGTCCTTGAGTACGTCGTCCGAATTGAAGCGCGTTCCTTTCAGTTGTTTCTTCAGTGAACCCAACACATGGAAATCGCAGGGCGACATGTCCGGACTGTAGGACGGATGGTCCAACGTCTCCCATTGGAACTTGTCCAGTTCCATTTGTGTGACTCTGGAGACGTGTGGACGCGCGTTATCATGGAGCAGAACCACACCCTCCGTGAGCAGCCCCGGTCTTTTGTTCTTGATGGACCTGCGTAGGCTTTGGAGTGTCTCACAGTACACATCGGAGTTAATGCTTTTTCTGTGCTCGAGTCATTCTGTGCTCGCATCATTTGGACGCCGCTTTTTATAAGAGCCTTTGCTCTCTCCTGCGCATGCGGGCACCCGCGCATGATCCGATTCCCAGTCAGAGTCTCCAATGGCATCCCGAGATGTCTCGCTACATTCTCCCTTGGCGGAATATGCAAATATTTAACTGTTTCATTTTTATGTCGTTTCGTACCTTTTCATTTGATCACCCCTTGTATTTCTTATAACGTGAGTGGCTACAAAAAAACCAAGTATAGAAGCAAATGAAACTCGGAATATATGTAATACGATTGCAGTTAATCTAAATAGACCTAGACTTCGACAGTTTGTGTGAAAAAAATGCAAACCCATATCCCAGTTACTAAACATAATACATGGATAACACTTGGAACATAGAATAATGTTATTAATGAGTAAATTATATTAAAAGTAGGTTAAAATTTTTTAATTTTAAATGCAATACTTTCCTTAATTGCCTTTACATTGATCTATTGTTGATCTATTTTAAATGTTATTTTAAGATCTATTCTTCTAAGTGTGTGTGCGGAATAGGGTTCCACGAAAATACTTTCCTAGGGGTTCCACGAAAACACCTTGTTCTAGGGCAGGGGTGGCTAACCTTTTTAGGAAGAGTGCCACTTTCAGATAAAAATAATTAAGCGTGCCACTTACAACTTTTGGAACAACTGAAAATGTGAAAAAAATGTTACTTATTGGCTTATTATGTAACTTGCACAAGGAACACATTTTTAAAGCACAAGTCTAAGAAGTGGAAATTTAAAAACAATTTAATAAATGAGACCATTTTCACAAACTTAAATATTATTGTAAATCAGTTCAGTTAATTTTGAACGGTATTTTGATTTTGTTATTATTATAATAGAAAACATTTGTTCACAAACGTATGTTGATTCAAATTTACAACAATATCTGACAACCAAATCGCTTGTTAGTACATATTTCCAAAATTCATTTTCTTTTCAGAGTAGTATGGTGCAGTATGCAATAATTTCGATTTTGACTTCAGGTGGGTAACAATTAACATTTTGCAGAGAAATTGAAAAAAAGATTTGTGAAAGGTCGGTAATTTTTTTCTATCATCTTGAAAATCATCAAACCTAGCAACACTGAAAGAATCGTGCAAAAATGGATATTAAATTTTTAAATCTATCAAAGTTTCGGAGCACTATTACATTTGGTAGATAGTTCCTGCATTAATGCGAAATATGTTAATTTTTCCCTCCAAAATATATTAAGAATAAAAAAACCAAAAGCTTGTCGACAAAAGGTACTTGACCAACTGGGAAAGAAAAAATACGATCTTTTCTCTGTAATCTTAAATTTAAATTATTTTAATGTCCCTTAATATCGGTAAGAAAAGCTAAATCATATAGTCTGTCTTCATTCTAGAATAGTAAGTACTCACTGGGCAATCCAGTGTTTTCTTCCAGATATTATTTTTTTAAAAAAAATACATTCTCTCAAATTTCAAAATCTCGAGAGCGAAAAAAGCTTTGGAAAGTCATCTCGCACAACAATGCAGGTGCATTCTCTACTCGATAAACTTCTACTGAGAATCCCAATTAAGTTTATTTAAAATAAATGTTGAATTTTTTTTTTTGTCCGAGACAATCGCATTTTAATAAAATTGTAAAAAAAAAAGTTATTTTTATCTTTTCGAATTTTGAAATTTTTTTTTATTAAGGGTCTCAGGACGCTTAACATATATCTGTGCACTCGAAAAAAATATCCTTCTTGAAACCAATGTAACTTAGCAATAAAGCAAAACAATAATTTGAAATTTTTATCACATGATAATCACATATATTTACATTCGTTCTCAAATTTCCGGAGAATTTGAGAACTTTTTAAAATTTATAAGGAAATAAAAATTGGACAATTTTTCAAAAATTTGAAAATTAGTATTTTACAGCGCGCAAGATTCTAAACTACAAAATTTACAAAATTAACTTTACTTGGTATGAAAATGTTCACTTTCAAAGTTATACTAACTTTTAAAAAATTTAGGAAAAATATTTTTTAAATGCAATTACAACGAAAATTTTAAGAAAAAAATAAATTCAAATTCAAATAAAAAAAATTATACTTCAATTTTCAAAAAAAATTTAATAAAAGTTATGAAGAGCCATATTTTGAACACGTGTATGAAATTTCAAATCGATATCATAAAGTTTCTGAGAATTTCTCCGCGCAAGCTAAAATTTGTTGTTTTGAGAAAAATGAAGTTAAAGATACGAAAGAGATAGGGATTTTGTTTAAATTTCTCTAGTTATTTCTTAATAACTTCGGAAATTTTTACAGTATCAACAACATTTTGGTATCAAAATGCTCAGAAATGTTGAGGCTTTAACATATATTTTTTTCAAAAAATTGAAAAATTTGCAATTTAAGAGTCCTTAGAGGTCTTAAGTCTTCGCGCGCCGCTGTTACAACTACGCCGTGCCAAACTGTGGCACGCGTGCCGCGGGGTGGCTACCCCTGTTCTAGGGGTTTCGTGAATTTGAAAAGTTTAAAGACCACTGGCCTGCTGCAATCAAATTTAGAAGTTAATTTCTCAGTGCTGCCCTCTTTGAGAAATGTTCGAAATCAAAATGAATTTAAAGTAAATAGTGCGTTGGTATGCAGGCTTTTTTTTTTAAGTTAAAACTTTTTTAGCGGCGTTGGGTATTTTTTGGTATGGGAAAATCTTACGAGTTCGCGTCACCGACATGCTCTGACTGGCGCATGCGCAGTGTGCTGTTCGCCTTAGACACTTTTTGGATGAGTGTAATCTCGTGCGTTGGCGTCATCGAAATGCTTATAGCAGCATATCTATAGCTATATAGCTGACGTACACAGTGCTGTGTACATCTTATAAGTGAAGTTGAATAGATTAGGTGAAAAGTTCAATGTGCATATACTGTGCATTGCTCGTTGCGATTCCGAGAATGGGCAATACATGTTTATGAGTGGGGTTTCTATTTCGCCTGGAAAATCTATGAGACGGGTACAACAATTTTTATTCGAAAGAATAAGCATATACAAAAGGTTTTTTCTAAATACTCGAAAAAAGATTTGGCGAAAAATATGATAATGTACCCATGATTTTAAGTGGAGACTTCAATATTAACTTCGCAGATAATAAAAATCTTCCACTAATTGAATTTCTAAATGAAACACTTAATTTAAATATGTCCAATGATCGAAAACTCAGTACTATAAAATATAAAACGGCGATCGATTTTACGCGAAACTTGAATAAATTTGAATCGAACATTTCACTTTCTTACTTTATTTTCCATAAGCCTATTGTATTTTTTAGAACAAAATGAAATAATTGAAAGTGCAAAAAGTCTAAGTATTGTTGAAATTAATGATGACAATGATGCAAACAATTAAAATAATGTTAAAAATCAAGTACATTGAAATTCAAGTAAATACAAATACTTTCCATAAATAATATGATTGTATATTAATTGTTATTTCAGTTGAATTGTATTTATGTTTTGTCATGATCTTGTACAGCCTGTAATATATTTGAATAATAAAAAAACCATATAAACATGTGCATTTAGTTGTTGCTCGGAGTGTCAATAGATGTGAAAACCAGATTGATGTTGATAATTTTAATTCAAACATTATGAAATTTTAATACTAATAGTTCTAAGTTTTCACTTCTATCGGCAATTTCTATAACTGCCAATTTTTTTAAAAAATATATATTTGAAGTTTGTTATATGTTAGAGAACGATGTTATAAATATTGTGCTATAAATATATTTTTTTTGTCAGGAATGTGTCTTGATTAAATTGATATACAAGATTCTAAGAACTTACAAAAAAAATTCGTATTTGAAATGGAATGAAGATATACGTTATAAAGCAAAAAAAAAAAAAAAATTATCAAAAACTATTTCTTAGTTAGTGAACATTAACGTTGCACTGTTTAGCTACACGAGAGCTTTTGGTGACGGACCTTGTAATTTTGAACCATGGTCGTGACGAGGACGACATCTGAGTCAGCACCACCTTCTCCTAAACACACCAGGCGACGTTTAAGCTCTCGACAGATTTGACGTGCATCGCTCCCCTACACGGTGGGTCTTCAGTGGTACTGGGCTCGAACTCATGACACGCCAGCCACGATCCGATACCTTGACCAGTAAACTATTTTTTAAGATCCCACGATAGTTCAAATTAAACAGAGCTTCGAGGAATTGGATAAGGCCGAGCTAGCCAAGGGGTTATGAACTTGGGGCCGAGTGTCTCGGGTTCAAACCCTGGTGCCACTGAAGACCCGCCGTGTTGAGGGGGCCGATGGATGTTAAGCCTTTCGAGGCTCATTGTACTCCTGTTGGTGTGGTAGCAAGGACACTAGCTCAGGTGTCGTCCTCGTCACTTGACCGAGGTTCGATGCTGGTAGCTCTCGTGTTGCTTTGTAGTGCGACGTTAATATAACTCACTCTCTTATTCATTGATAATAGTTGTTATAACAGAAATAAAAATATCTTCCATAGTTTTTAATTTTTGAAGAAATTTAAAATGGATACAATTTTATTTCAATGTTATAAAAAAATATTAATAGGAGCATGACAGAGTGTCTGCGTCGCGACCGTTACCAGAGCTCCTTCTCGTCTTTGCTCAAGCGTATGCATATAAATGGCTCTGTGATTGTTTATTCTCTGTGATGGCTGTTCTATCTTGAGAGTTTGCCAACCCCTGTCCATGATCATCATGTGGAATGATGGAAGTTTCTATACATTGAATCGACATGGCATTTAAAGTTCTCATACATAGTGCGATGTAAAAGTTTGTGTGATGCATCAGTTTGAAATCCTCTTTCGTCATCTTACGATGATTCGAGATTACGAAGTGAATCGTCAATAGTTTTTATGTACTTTCAAAACAAGAGTCCAGCACCACGATAGTCTTAGATGGTAAAGAGCTTTGAACTGGCGAGTTCTGGTTTCTTTCTTCCAAAACCTATCGTGTAATGGAGTTAAATCTGTCGAAGCCTTATGTTAACGTTGTTTGGAAGTGACATCTCAGATCATCTTCTTCCCTTGATCCAAATTACTAGGACCTTGGCCAATAACCCCTGCATTGTACCTAGAGCAGGGGTGAGAGGACTTTTCCAGGGTACGGGCTACTTCTCATGTTTTTAGGGTATTGCGGTCTGGGTGGCGAAGGTATGGCCATTCTGTTTAAAAAATTATATATTTTCTTTTCTTAACACTTGTTTTTGATTTTGTACCCCTCCTTTTAAAATTTTCCAGATTACTTCCAGACCGTAGAGCATAGACGTATTCGATGTAGCGAGCAGAGAACATACGTGAACCAATGAATCTGAAGCCGACGCATGCACTTAAATTCGTTTACTGCAGAGTCCCATGCCCTCAAGACAAGAACCCAATCCCGTAGAACCGCGGGGTATGGGACATTGTTTACAGGGCCGCCGCGTGGGTATTAGGCGCCCTTGTTCAAGTTGAAATTCGACGCCCCTTTATGGGGTTCTGTTGCACTCTTATAAAGTGCTACAAATAAAATAAGAAATATTCATTTATAGTATTCGAAATTTGACTTTCGAACTGAAAAGCTTTAAAATTATAATATTAAAACACGTTTGTCTTATTGTTTTTTTTATTATTTCATAAATTTTAAAAGCAAAACAAAGCAAAAATTATATAAAATTTTTCAGTGAAATATAAAAATTAGAAAATATATTTAAATATATTGATTCTCCTAGCTTTAACAGCTACAAATGCTCGTATCAATTATTTTATATTTAATTTATCCAAAATTTCGCTCTCTATGGATATAATTAACAAGTCCGATAATCTCTCCTGCGCCATAGTAGATCGCATGTAGTTTTTTATAATTTTAAGTTTTGAAAAACTTCGCTCTCCAGTAGCCACCAAAACTGGCAGGGTTAAAGAAATCCGTAAAGCTATTACAATATTTGGAAATGTATCGATAAGATTGTTTTCATAAATATAATTTAAAAACATCAATAGGTGACATATCCTCTTTGGTAAAAAATCGGAAATATTTTATTTCTTCAAACAAATTTAATCCATCTATATCCTTTTCATTAATATTTTTAGTATCCGTTGATTTTCGTTCTAATTCTTCACAATGTTTTAAAATTTCCTTGTCACTCCAGTTTTTTAAATTAGGTATATAGTATATAGCAGTGTCTAATATTATATTGTAAAATTCAACCTTAAACTTTTGTCTTGGATTGTTGATTGGTTTGTTGATCTTGAAACAGTTTCTTTTTAAACCTGTTTCGACTTGGTGGAAAATCAGTATCCACCCCCTAATCATCAGCAACGATACTTGCATTGGCAATTGCATGTTCATACGCTTCATCTGATCTACGATTATCTGAAGTAAATTTTAAACGCTTTACGATATGAGTAGTATATTTCTAAAGTAATATATTTCTCTAAAAGTAAGAACAATTTTAACATAAATGTGTGTACTTCAGTACACAAATGTTCAGTGAATAATCTGGTTACGATAAATTTGAATTTTTAAATCTTTGTATGATATAAGTGAGTGAGTGATTTTGGGGTTTATTGGCGCAAGAGCCGATTTCGGCTATACTGCGCCAAACATTTGTTTTAATATCTGTGGTCTAGACGGGAAGAGAAAGAAAGAATGAATTGAATGACAAGAAAGAGGGTCGAAAATTGAGAAGGATCACTAGGGTACCCGGGTTCGTGAAGCCCGTGTTTACCAAAGACAGTACACCCCGGGGAAAAGGAAAGATCACTAGGGCACCTCGGGATTGTGACACCCGTACTCACCTAAAGAAGGTGAGCCCCCTGAGGGGCTGTATGATATAAGACATAAACAGTATTATATTCAGATTATGATAAATTCTTCAAATATAAATCACATCACAAACGTTGTACAAAAAGGTAAATGAAATTTTCAAAATAACCCACCGAGATAGACAGGAAATGATACAAAAAATATGCATGAACAAGAAAGTTTAATACAATATTATTGTAATTATTTATATAAGGTATACGCGAATACTTTAAAATGGTCAATTTTCTCCAAAAATCCCATTTTGAGCTTTTGATTTTATTGAATAAAGCAACTATTTAGTTCTATAAAACTGTCCTTACTTTCTTTCTAGGTCACTTAGAAGCCAAGATATTGAATAATTAGTAAAGTGTGAAAAACCGGAAGTGGGCATTTAAATAACCGGAAGTCAGCATTTAAATGCCCTTAAACTTGTCAAACAGAATTTAAATACAATATTTTTCTTAAAATATAATTTTAAAAAACTTTGATTTAATATTAAAAATAATTACTAATTTTGAAAGCATTTAACAAAGTAAATCTGGCAATATTTGTTTGTTTACATTGAGCTTCGTTTGGTAAAAATTCTGCTTGTTGAATTTCAAAACAAAAGTTATCAAGTATTATTTGATAGAATACCAGTGAATTATTTGCTCCCATTATTATTTATAATTATGGGAAATAACAAAAATAAAAGTTATTCCCGTAAACGTCAGTTTAAAGGAAATAAGTATTGCAAAAGAGTTTCAGTTTTCGACAGTGAAAAGATTAGTACCGATTCAAGCATTCCAACTGCGAGTGAATCAAAACTAATGAATTCTTTAAAACCTACAGATGGTCTAGAAGAAAATGAAAAAAATGTTATTTTTAACTTAGGAATTTTGTGTAATATAATTTCATTATTATGCTGTCCTGTGTGTTTTGAAGGAAAAGTTAGTGTTGTGCAAGACTCTGTGTTTGGGTTAGCTATGAATATGACTATAAAATGTGAACACTGTAACTATTCCTACTCATTCTGCACTTCCGAAAAAGTAAACAAATTGCATAGTATCAATCTTGCATTTGTTTTTGGTATGAGAATCATTGGTAAAGGACATTCTGCGGCTAAAAAACTTTGTTCTGCTATCAATGTAGATGTGCTAAGAAAGCATTCGGTCTCCTGGAAAAAAAGCTTGAATTTGCTGCTAGCAATGTAGCATGCAATACAATGAAGGAAGCTACATTGGAAATTAGAAGTAACAAAAACGATGCTGAATTTTCTCAGTGTGGTGTGTCGGTGGATGGCACATGGCAACGAAGAGGATATTCATCGTTGAATGGATGTGTCTGTTATCTCAATAGATACTGAAAAGGTTTTAGACGTTGAATTCATGCCAAAAGTGTGTAGATTTTGCGATTCAAAAAACAAAAAATTAAATACCACTCATAATTGTGCAAAACATATAGGGTCGTCTGGGGCTATGGAACCTCTGGGTGTTTATCGTGTTTTCGAACGATCTGTCGAAATGAGAAAATTACAGTATGTAAATTTTTTTGGCGATGGAGATTCTAAGGAGTATGCCGCTGTAAAAGATATTTATAGTGAGAACACCAAAACAAAATGTGAGTGTATTGGACACATACAAAAGCGTGTTGGAACAAAACTGAGGAAACTGAAATCTAAGCGAAAAGGCCTGGGAGGTCGAGGAAAACTGACAGCCTTTATCGACAAGTTACAAAATAACTTTGGCATCGTTATCCGTGGCAATGTTAATGATTTACAAGCCATGCAAAGTGCAGTTATTGCAGCAATTTTTCATTGTTGCTCTAATGCAAAATAACAAATTTATGACCAATGACCTGTTGGACTGGATAGTTGGTGTAAATATCAACAAGCCGTATCAAAGGGTAAGATCTACAGATATAAATCTAAAGGATTTCCCCAAATCTGATCGACATTATGAAAGCAATATATATGAAGTTAGATGATCAAAACCTATTAGAAAAATATTTACCAAAAAAAACACAAATGAATGTTTCAATGGAACCCTTCGGAAATTTATTAAGAAAAATGCTTCTGTTTCATTATCAAAACTACGATTAGAATACATGGTAGTAATTCAATTCACTAAGGGATTTCTGGGACAGAAATACATCTTGAAACATTTCGATGTGACTAATGATGTATTAACATTGAGAGGTTTTTTAAAACTTTATGAAATCCGAATAACGGAGTCTAAAAGACATTCTCTGACTATGGCAAAAGTTGCCAGAAAAAAAAAAATAGATCAGCTAAAAAGAAAAAAAAAATGATTAAAAATAAGCCGATAGAATGTGTAAGTTATAAAAATGGCGAATTTTAAGTAAGTAATTGTGCAGATAAATAAAAAAACATGTGATAAATCTTACTAAAAGTGCATTTTTCTCAAAATCCCTTTTTTCGTATATTTTGAAGCTTTTAAAAATGATAACACAAAATATTACCATTAATTATCTTTGAAACCTGGTACCATTTTTTCTCAATGTTTTCTAGGGCGTGAAGTAAAATAATGATCATAATAAGAATAATTATTAAATTATGGCCTGGTATTTGTGTAACGGTATTGTAAAACATGGGCAAATTTCTTGTATTGGCTCTTCGAATAGCTCTGGAATTTTTATTTCTTTATATAACCAAAAGATTTTACTCCACGTTCTAGATATGTACATAATGTTTGTTTTGATACTAAATTTATACAAATTGAGTCAATGGATTTTCATGTAGAACTTTTTGAATGTCTTTAAAATTTCCTGCAAATTTACCAATTTTTTGAAACTTAAATGATATATTGGAAATTTTTGACAAGCATAGTTTATTTACATGTAAACTAAAGTTAAAAAGGGTATAAATTTTTTCTGAATGGTGTTTTTCAAAAAGTGCTCCGAACGTATTCGTATATACCTTTAAAAAAAACATATCTGCAAAAGAGCAGAGGAGGGGGGGGGGGACAAAATTACATCAGTAAAATTACATCATAGGAGAAGATTGCGAAATATTGAAACAGGAAACTAGCTTATTATGAATCATATTGTTATTAAAAATAGAATGTAACTAGGAAAGAATTGCTTCTTGTGTAGGTTTTTTAAGATGTAATAATAAGTATGGTAAGAGTTTTCATGGAACTTTAAGTTTATTTTCAAATAACAGTCTATGAAAATATTGAAAATAACAAGAACTTTTCAATAAGTAAGGTTCGCAACACTGAACAAACAACGAAAAGAACTTAGGTGAAATCCCTACAAATTCGAAATTACTTTCAACTGAATTGCGACGATTACAGTAATGTTGCAACCTTTTATATTTATATCTTAAATTTTAAGAAATCGTCTATTCGGCTGCCCTTCTGTATAATCCTGCTTAGAATCTTAAAGAAATTCATGATACCAAAAAGAGTGTTGTAGATCATGATAAAGCAGTGCTTCTCAAACTTTCAATATTTGCGTCCCAGTTTTCAGCTATAATTTGCATCGCGCCCCACTTCTTACAATAACAATGTATTGAATGCTATTATAATGTACTTAGATGGTAAAACTACGATGCAATACGACTTTAATTATAAACGCACTAATTAGATAAATATTAAGTTCGTAAATAAACTTTGTATATGACAAGCCCAAGAGAGTCAACTTGTTTTTAATTGAATATTGATAAATTAATTATCAAATACTTTGCGCAGAACTGCTACATTTATAAGTAGTGCGTATTATATCAGTTTGAATGTGTATTTCATTTTTTATTATATAATATAAGAATATATTTTGCTTTGTAATTATTTTAAATTGCAAATTATTTTATTAAATTGATAATTATTTAAATATTTTATTTTCGATTTTTCGTAATATGCTCGCCCCCCCCCCCAAGTAGGGTTAGCACGCCCACCTTAGGGGGCGCGCCCCACAGTTCGAGAAACGCTGCGATAAAGATTTTATTTCGAGATTTGAGAATAATTTAATAACAGGTATACATGACACAAAATATGATTTGGGGAAGAAAAGCCAAGCGATTTACATAATAATTTGGCCAATAGTGTAACGAAGATTTGATAATTTAGATATAAAAATGAAAGAGAATAATTGGCTTTTTAATAAACACTGGGCGGTTGCACGTTCTCAGTAATTTTAATTTTTTTCTCTTTTTTTCACCCTTTAATTTTTTGCGCCCCCAAATCTTTTTCGTCCAAGGCATGTGCCTAGCGTGCTTAAGCGGAAAAGTGGGCTTAGTAGCGGGGGTATGTTACGCCACTGGACAACGGTCATCACGTAATAATACAGTCTTATCACTTTTGCCAATTGACATGCAGTTTGAAATTAACTTTTTCGAAGGGAATGTACGGGAATAATATTTGACGACATTAAAATTATTCGGATCATGATCTTTTTAAGACGGAGTCGAGAACGAAATGAGGCCCCCACTGAGAGCGAGGTCCTGGACCCGGGCCTAGTTGGCCCATGCCTTGAAATGTCTCTAACTACAATACAATACGACTTTAATTATAAACCGCACAATTTATGAAAATAAATATTTGTATATGACAAGACCAGGGGAGTCACTGGAAAAAACTTGTTCTTAATTGAATATTGATAACTTAATTATCAAATACTTTTTGTGCAGTACTAATACATTTATAAGTGTTGAGTATTATATCAGTGGGAATTTGTATTTTATTTTTTATTATATAAGAATCTATTTTACTTTGTAATTATTTTATCAAATTGATAATTATTTTAAATCTTTTGTTTTCAATTTTTCACGATACGTTCGCGTCTCCAAGTAGGGTTATCACGCCCTCCTGGAGGGCGCGCCCCACAGTTTGAGAAACGCTGCGATAAAGATTTTATTTCGACTTTTGAGAACAAGTTAATAACAGTATCATGAAGCAGAAAATATGATTTGGAGAAGAAAAACCAAGCAATTTACATAATTTAAAAAATGTACATATATTATCATTGCAAACAAAACAAATACGTTGAGCCACAACATCTTCTCAGCATATAATGAATAAAAATTTATGCCGATACAAATCATTCCTGATTCTTGTTGTTACATGTTACAAATAATAGCGTGAACTCCACACGGAACGTGTTTTTATTGTTGGTATCGGAAACCAAATTTTGTTTTACACAAACGAAAACTATCCGCAGAAACGAAAATTAAATTAAATTAAAATATAAATTTAAAAAAAAATAAAATCTTATTTTATTGCCAAAAAAAGATAAAACATGCAAAATTGCAAGTTTTATATTAACAACTTTTATGTAAGTAACATTAAATTAAAAAACTATAAGTACTATAAATTTTGGCGCCCCCTGCTCCAGGCGCCCTTGTGCGGTGAACAATTTTGCCACCCCCACGCGGTGGCCCTGATTGTTTCAATAGCCAATCTCATGCTATCGTGGGAAGAGCTGATCATCCACATTTACTCTCCCCTTCAGTCGGCGTGTTGGGAAAAATTCATTTGATCACTTTTTTTCTTTCTTTTACAATAGCGTTGAACGTGTTAAGAGTCATTACGCGCTTTCAGTGAAGGTACATGTAACGTCTACACATTTCTCAAATCATTTGCTCAAGTAAGAACAGTCGCATTGATTGTGAAAAGCTGATTCTCCAGACTAGCTGGCGTTGGTGTTCCATAAACATGTTTTAGTTTGTGCGTCTTAGGTCTTAGTAAAGGCGATCACCCCACAATGTCTTGGCGGTCCACCGGTCGATCGCGATCGACTTAATGTTAATCCGTGATCTAGAGCAGGGGTCTCCAAACTTTCCAGCCTTAGGGCCATACCGATTACTCCAGTAAGTTCCGAGGGCCAAAACCATATTATCAATTGTTGCCGGTGGTAAAAAGTGAAATAGTCCATTGATGGAAAAAAAAGTCCGAAAAAATACGCAACGTTTAAAAAAGGCTGCAAATCGGACTAAAGTCCGCAAAACGGCAACACTGCATATTAATTTTCCTGTCATTATCTGTAATTTCTAGATTAGTCGTAGAGTACGAGCCATGAGGAGTAACGTGACACGACATCTGGTGGACACAAGCGGAAATAGGTAGTACCTTTTATCGCTAACAGATGGCGCTAATAGCACGTACAGAATAATCTCGTTGGTTCGAGAAAGTTCTGGTGTCTTCCACTCACTTCTAGATGGCAGTAATTGGAATATATAAGAAGGCTAGTGGCGCAACCACAAGTCAGTTCCTATGACACTGTTGTGAAATAAAATAGTGCGTATCTCCTTAAAACGTGTTTGTGCGTGTTTAAGTTTAAGACATCTTTGTAACAGTATTTTGATTTGAATTGTTGCTTTTGTGTGTGATTTAGTAGTATGGAAAATAAGCGAAAAATTGATAGTGAATGCAGAAAATTCAAAGATCAGTGGAACATTCAGTATTTCGTAATTGAGTCCAGTAACAAGGTCCTATGTTTGATTTGCAATGAAAGCATAGCCGTTCTCAAGGAATATAACATTAAACGTCATTATGAAACAAAACATTTTCAAAATTACTCAAATATACAGGAAGTTTGCGGACAGAAAAATTCGAAGCTATGAAGCGCGGATTGAAATTGCAGCAATCTTCATTTACAAAACTCAAAACTGAACAAGAGGCTGCAACTCGTGCCAGCTTTCGTGTGGCTCTTGAAATTGCAAAACGTGGAAAACCATTCACCGATGGAGAAATGATCAAAGAATGCATAATTGCAGTAGCCGAAGAAATGTGCCCTGAAAAGGTAAATTTATTAAAAACTGTCAGTATGTCAGCAAACACTGCGGCTCGAAGGGTAGAAAACATCGCTGAAAATATATCCTCTCAACTGTTCGACAAAAATGGACATGTTAAGTGGTTTTCTTTGGCCTTGGATGAGTCAACGGATGTGTCAGATACTGCTCAGGTGTTGCTTTATATTCGAGGAGTAGATAAAAGCTATGAAGTGCATGAAGAACTTCTTGATATGTATAGTATTCATGGCACAACTACTGGTAGAGATATTTTTAAATGAGTTGAAATGGCCATTAATCAAAAGAACCTTCGATGGAAAAACTTGAAATTTATTACAACTGATGGAGGCAAAAACATGAGTGGGAAAGATAAAGGAGTGGTTCGCTCTTATGTCAAAGGCTGTAGAAAATGACGGTGGTTCAAAACCATCAGTCTTACATTGTATCATTCATCAACAGTCTTTGTGCGGAAAATGTTTGGATATGTCTGAAGTTCTGAAACCAGTCATATCAACTGTTAATTTTATCAGATCTTTTGGGCTGAATCACCGACAATTCCGACAATTTATTGAAGAGATTGGAGAAAATGACTTACCTTATCATACTGCCGTACGTTGTCTTAGTTGTGGGAAAGTCCTTCAGCGCTTTTTTGAACTTCGAGCAGTGATCGAAATTTTTTTGAATGAAAAGCATCGCCCTCTTACTGAATTACAAAACAATGCATGGCTGTGGAAGTTAGCATTCTATGTTGATTTGACAAAACATGTGAACGAACTGAATTTGAGATTGCAAGGAGAAAACCAGCATCTTCCTGATTTATACACTAATATCAAATCATTCCGGAAGAAATTGATACTGTTTCAATCACAACTACGAAGGAAATGTTTTTCACATTTTAAAACATGTGAAATATTCAGACACACCACTGAGACTGAGTTTCCTATCGATTTTGCAATCGAAACTTTGAGTGCTTTGAAAATAAATTTTGATACTCGTTTCTGGGACTTTGATGCCATTGCGAATGAAATTAAGATTTTTCAGAATCCTTTTGATACTGACATTGAAATCCTAGCCCCGGAACTTCAAATGGAAATGATTGATCTACAGTGCAGTGATATAATTAAGAACAAATATCAAAACTCATCTTTGTTGGAATTTTATAAGAGTCTTCCACTGACACAATTTGATAATTTTCATAAATTTGCTCGTGGGCTGTTTTCTGTTTTTGGTACTACTTATTTGTGTGACAAGACCTTCTCCAAAATGAAATACACAAAAAATGTTTACAGATCTAAATTAACTGATGAGCATCTTAAATCTCTTTTAATAATTGGTACAAGTAAAATTAGTCCACAACTACAAACTATTGTCAGTGGAAAATCTCAATTACAATAAATCTCATTAGTGTTTCATATGTCATTATGCTTGTTATAAGTTATGTTTTTATTTAAAATGTTAGTTGGATTCATTTCAATAATTTGTTAGTTATTATATACTGAAGTTAAATTTTCTGCATATTATACATGTCTTTACTCATTACAATTCTGTGTTTCTTTATCCAACTTATCACAAAAACAATAACAATAAGCCTACAACAATGTTATGAGTAGCTAGCCCCTGACCATATCAATGTAGATGTCATATTAATAATTATTCAACATAAAATTAGAATACTTCAGTAAACTAAATTTAATTTGCTATAAAAAATATGTTCTCTAAAAGGAGTTTTCAAGTATGCTAGCTCTCCGCGGGCCGGATGTGGCCCTCGGGCCGTAGTTTGGAGACCCCTGATCTAGAGTGACGTTAACCCGGCACTTCTCACGCAGGATGTGTCATACCCACCGTCTAACTTTTTTCAACGCTCCTTCAAAACCTTTTTTGGAAAATGGATAGTTTTTCGTGTAGCTGACTTTAAGGTCATATCATTTGAGGGGCCTTAGCTTGTAGATGAATTCTAAATATGTATTTTTGAATACAGCCACTTCGGGTATGTCATACCCTGCGCGTGAATCACCGTTACAGTTCTGAATGCACGAGCACTCTTTAAATCTTTATGCTATGGCGCATTATTGTAGTTGTGAGGAAGAAATGCGATATTTAAGTAATTTAATAGATATAATGCAGCAGTATTTTCGGATGAAGAAATTCTCTTCGCGGTTATGATGAGGAAAAATCAAATGATGAAGAGTATAACAGCAAGTATGATTCCTCCACTGAAATCGATCCAGATTTAGAAAATGGAGACACTGTTGAAAATAAATGTTTTGTGTGTAGAGACACAAAAACATTTGGGACGAACATAAGTTTAAAGGAGACAACTGGTATACATCTTATCCACTTTCAGATGTACTTTTGAAAAAGAAAAAAAAAAAAACTATTTTCTGGAACACAATAAGAGAAAATAAAAAAGAAATTCCAAAATTTTTTAATGTTAAGAATAAAGAAGTTTACTCCTATATGTTTAGATTTAAAAAGATACAGATTAAAAAAAATTAAGATCCAGTGAAACATCGCACTTACTCACGATGAGATTAAAGGAATGTATTAACAATGCACTGAATACCCTTATAAAAAGAACAGAAACACTAAATTTACGTTTGAAAAATGTACTAAACACATTGTATTTCCTACTTCTCTTCCTTTTTAACCTTTGTATACAAATTTTACGCTAAAAACATAATGTAAACACCCTTGGGTATGACATACCCTGCGCGAGAACTTTAAGTCATTTTTTTTCGCGCGAGTGATGCCGGGTTAATAATCAATCACTCTATGAATCTAGAGTTCAAATAGAGGTCAAGAACGTACTCCACAGCTTAACCAACAAGTTTATAAAATAAAAGTTTATAATGCAAAAAAAAGGAAAACTTACTTTAATCTTCGGTGTGAATAAAGAAGTTTAAAAGTTGAGAGAGAGTGAGGTGCTATCTCACACACAGATATAGCTACGTCACTTGAGAATGGTTTCCTATTATTAGGCCATTTACCTATATCCCTCGTGTGGCTTTAATAAACAGTCAAACCAGAACATTGCTTAAGATTAAAAAAAATTAGTTTTCGAAAACTTTTAGGAATAAAATCTAATCCTTAGCCAGTGTTGTGCGATATGATTAAATATTATATTTACACTCTCATAAAAATTTCAGTTACACTTTTAAATAGTAGATAATGGATGGTTGATTATTTGACATTACTATAAATCCTATATACAAATAAAATAATTTCAAATGCGTTTCTTTTGCGGAAATGTAAAAGCCTTTGGCCTTAAAACATTTTTACTTTCAAAGTAAAAAAAAGAACAGAACTTCTAGTATTCGCACTCAGAAGCAACTCGAGGGCGATTGGTGACAGACCTCTTAATTTTGAGCCTCGATCAAGTGACGACGACCCCGAGCTGGCACCCCCTCTCCTAACTACCATACCACATCAACGGGAAGACATTTGAGCTCTCGACAGATTTAACGTGCATCGTTTCCGTGGATGGCGGGTCTTCAGTGGTACTGGGCTCGATCTCATGGCACGCCAGCCAAGAGTCCGTTACCTTGACCACTGTGGTATCGCTGCCTCACCCTTTCTTGTGAAAGGATAGATGAAATTCGGATACAGATTCAGAATTATCTACTGATTATCTGGATAATTCTTTGAATGAATCGCGTTAAGTGATCTTATAGTTTCTTGGGAAGCTTTGAAGTTATGAAATAAGAGGAAGAAAAATAACAAAAAGATTTCTTTTTCACATTTTTTATACATTACGATATGGAACTTAAATGTTACCTAATGTAAAAATGGAAGAGGAAAATCTCTACTAGAGAGAATTTAAACTTGAACTCATTGTGTGACAGCATTATGGAAAACAATCATTCAGACAAGAAAATGTGCAGTTTATTACTTGAGAAGAAATGAAAATTGAAAGATAATCTAAAAAGACGAGATATTTCTCTCCTGATTGCACTATAAGATTTTATACCGTGCTTCAAATTTGTATGTGTGTGTGTAAACGTACACATAACGCACAAACACCCACATCAAGCCCTCAACCGTTTGAAAAGTGCAAACGTAAACATTATCTTAAAGATATATATATATTCTTCCTATAGTATATACTTTCAAAAAGCAAATATAAGGGGGTTTTGTGTTCCACAATTGTAAAATAAAAAAATGGCACAAGAGCTTTAAAACTAAAAACTAAAATAAAATTCTTCCATTTTCTCAATCTATTAAGTATGGTGTTTAGTTATATGCAATAAAAAATGTGCCTTTTTTTAAAAAATATTTTGGGTAAAAAAATTGACCGGTTAAGGGGTTAAGATATATTTTTCTTAAAAACTAAACTAAGCCCAATTCAAAGCATAATTTATACAAATTGTACTTAGAAAGTACAATTTTTACAGGAAAACTGTAAAAAAAAAACTTTGAAACTCTTCTACAGTTAAAATATCAGTTATCTTTTATCTTGTACCCCTTTACACACATACACATACATATATAATATAAAAGTGTTTTTTTTCCTCAATTAAAAAAAAAAGACTACGAGTAGATTTGGTGCTTGCTTGTTAGTCTATAAAGCTGTTCTTGGATAATACAGAATTTTTTAATAAATATATTTAGCTTTATTTAAGTCTATTACTTTATAGCTTAAATATTTATGTTATCTATTACTCTTATATTGAACTTAATATGTTAATGCTCAGTTAATTCCTCCTTAAAATTTTTTTTTTAATAAAGATAATCTTGGCTTTACTTTTCTTAAGTAAAACGTGTATGAAAATCTTGAGAAAATAAGTAGTGTTGAAAAAGTTAAACTACAGAACTTGAAGAAAAAGTTAAACTACAGAACTTGAATGCAGCACCAACTGTATAAAAAACAAATTTCTTTTTTTTTTCAACTTTACTAAGTCTTCTGATTGTTATTTGGCGCAATCTAGCTAATAACTTGTAATTTTACGACTATTACACCCCTCAATACTTATAAAATGCGCGTTACCATATTTCGTCGAAAAAATGCAGTTTCAATACTTTTTTCATATTCTGGAAGATTGTATTGTTTGCATAGGTGTAATATGTTTTTTAAATATTACCGGGGAGGAGGAAAATAGAGAAATCAGAACGCACATTTAAACCTTTTTTTTTTAAATGAGTACCTATAAAGTTTAATCTAAAAAAAATCTAGTTTTATAGGTTGTAATGAAAAGAAAAGTTAGAAAATTTTAATTTTAAAATAGTTTATATATAAACTTTTTTACATTTTTTATAAATTTTTAGTGAATGTTTGACATTGAATATGCAATAATAATTCAGAATTGCAATTTAAAAAAATTCAGATATATTTCTAATAGTACCCAAATATGAACAAAATAAACATGAAACATACATTACTTGTATAAAGAAATACTCACACAGGAACAAAAAATTAACCGAACATTCAGATGCAGACCTAAGAATCATAACTTGATGATTAAATATTCGCACCGATTCCCAAATTCACATGTAAAAAAAGTATTAAAAGCATTATTGCATCGTCCGAGATAAAACTTTACTTCAGAATGATTAAATACAACGTCTATATATATATATGTATATAAATGGAGAATTTAAAAATGTAAATTTTTACTGAACGAAACATTTTCTTTTATTTCATACAGGTAATAAAAATATTGATATTGCGATAAACATATTCTTTATATTTTTAAAAATTGAGGTACGTAAATATTTTCAAAAAAAGAATTTGATACCCATACTATATACCACGGTCAAAACAACAATCAACATTAAAAGGGGGGGGGGGAAACAAAGAAATACTGTCTCAAATCATAACATCAGAGTTCAGCCTTTCCGTGCCACTTAACCTTATTCCATCACAATTCCATATCTACTCGAAATTACCCATCCCAATCATGTGTACCATCTTGCTACCTCATCTCGGAACAACAAACCACCCAATCTATTGAGGAGCTTTAACCTAAATCTGTTGCCCTTCCAAAAAGGCAGTCTTCTCATTGTATTTATTTTGGCGACTTCACGTCCTTGCCCCTCGTCCTTAGAAACAGCTCTTTTTCCCTCTCCTGTACTCTCCTGAAGGTCTGTACACGGCCGCCAAATGAATAGTTAAGCACCTAGAGAAGTGGCCTACTTGAATGACCTAGTTTGGACTCTGCAGATGGAGAGGGGGTTACAGCCTAGGCCATCGGGGAGAAGGCGACCTAGGGTGGATTAATTTGTGAGGGGAGGTAAAGCGATTTTTGCTCTCTTCATCGGAGAATAACCTTATTTAGGAGAGAGAGAGAGAGAGAGAGAGAGTACTGTTGGTCTTGGGTTATAAGTGATAAATATTACAAGAGATATGCTTTTTAATCACGAAGTTTTTTCATAACTTTAGCATATAATGTATTTCTTAAATTGATTGAAAGGTAAAAACTAAGACTATATTAATACCCAAAGCATTTGAATATTTTCAAAAAATATTTAAAATGTGAAAGTAATTACTTAAAATTAGACTATACATTTGCTCAAAACGATACATAATGATTGTATGAAAGTAGTTTCAAAGAGCATTTCAATGATAAAAAGAAAGCTCAGAAACAAATTATTTATTTTATGCCTACAACAAAATGGGCACAGATCTTTTTTAAAAGCATAAATGCGTTACACAGTACAATACATAACTGCCTTTTTTATACAGGATTTAGATCTATAGAATTATGAAAAGTTGATTTTTTAATAAAACTTGGTTGAAAATCCAAAAATAATTCGTGTTTTAATATTTTTGCTTAAAACCGGGTTTGGATATTTATGTACCGTCCTTTAACTGGGGAGGTTTTTAATTTAATCAAAGTTGCTTAGATTTTTCTGAGCATATTCATTTAATTTTATTTTCTTAATTTGTATTAAGTTTTTTTTTTTAATTCAAAGGATTTATATTTCGTAACTTAAGAAATTCAAAAGAATTTATATAAATATACTTCTTGATATATGAATGAGTCAGAATTAAGTGTAATTCTTGCTTCTTCTTGCCGATATATATCAGTTGAGAATCTCTGCTTCAATAGTTTGATCTTTTTTTGTTATGACATCAATTTAATATAAAACTACTTCTATAATTGTACACGTGCAATGCTATTTTAAGTAATTTTTCCCAAAGTCTATTGGTCTATTTTCTTCATATCTTTAATAACTTTAAGCTGTTGTTATCTAGCTTCTGCTATAAGTCTTTTAAAATTATGGATAGATAATGTTCTACTTGTGAAACGTATACCGTATAAAAAAAGGAGACTAAATAAAAATTTACTTATTATACAGAATAAGATTTAAAATACATCGACCAAAACTGCACTTCAAAAATTAACAAAAAGACATGGAACAGGTTACGTTTGATTTTTTGTGGTAATTTCTACAAATATATATATATATATATATATATATATTTTAGTAACAGCAAAAAAATAAGCGAAATAGAAAGGAAAATTGTATAAATCTGCATAAAACGGCTGCAAATTATATGAAATATCAAAACGAAACATTTTTATGATGACACTTTATGTTTCATTATTATAATAACAAAAGAAAGCGAAAAAAGCATAAAAAAATAATACAAAATAAAGCACTTTCATATATATGTAGAAATCAATAAGACTCGTAGCACATGGAGCCGTCTTTAATGTGTTTTATTGATGATTTCAACTATGTCATGGCTGCAGATGGAAAAAAGTAAGGTCACATCGGAGAAAAGAAGCAGCTAAATAAGTAACAAAGTTAACAAAGATTAGAACTGATCTGAAAGAATTTCTTACAAAAGATGACGATGCTAAAATGGAAAATGATATGTATAAATACAGCAAACACACACTTTATAATATTTCAGAGCTATTACATAATTTGGAAATTTCAAAACACGATAAAAAATATCTAAAAAATTTATACAAATTTTTTTAGCTTTGGAAATATTACGACAAATGCACCAAAATTTCTGAGACCAAAATTAGGTATCTCTTTGTTATTATTTAAACACAATACATGCATTTCAAATTAATTAAAAAACGAGATGTCTGAAATCTTTAGAAGAAACTGGTTTCCACTGTGTGCATGATATCTCAATTTATTTTTTATAACACAAATAAAAATATACTAAATCGAAAAATACATTTCTATTGATACAAAGAGCTTTGGCCTTCTAACATCATTACAAGGAAATAATTCAGACTCGTAATTATTTTCCATGGAGGGAATTTATATTTAACTGCACGCAAAGGTCTTTTTTTTTCAAATCGAGCTTAATTTTTTAATTTACTTCAGAATTTCTCAAACTTCCATGTAATTCCCTCTTTTTTCATAACATCTTTCTCATCGTACTCTGTAATTTTATTCTGCTCTTAATGGCGTTCATCAGTTTTTCTTTTTAAATTCTATTGTATTGTCTTCTATCTGAAAAAATATTTCGAATTCAATAAGACTATTTATCGACGAGGGGACGTTTTTGAATAACAAACCTTTTATCACTCAGAGGTCTATAAAATGAATCCCAGAAACTTTAAAGTATGCAAATATTTATTTATTTATTTTGTGCCTATAATTAGAAGTTACGCTTTCTACTTTTTTTACTTCCAAAGAAAATACATTTCTCAGTTGATATTCGAAATAATTAAATCATTGCCATTACTTGATAGTATAAACAATGCTTTACAAAGAGCAAAATAAACTTAATAGTGCAGTAGTGAGTGAGTGAATATTAACGTCGCACTGTTCAGCTATACACGAGGACTTTTAAAAGTGCAGTAGAATCTCATTTGTAAATAAGTTTTCGGGAAAGTTTGTTGAGCGATGATGTTTTTTGTAATTAGAAAGTTGGAATGCTATTTAATTACTGCTTCATTACCGATTAATCAGTAGATCTGAGTCTGTTGTTCGTAGAAATTTCATGGAAATACTTCGGATGTGTTATTTCCTCGAAAGCGTATTTTAAAAGTAAAAAAATTGTTCCCTAAGCTATTCATCGAAAATAAATTCTTTCGTCAGGGCTTTATGCATACACTCCCAAAACATTTTCTCCTTACCACTATCATCACTTGACCATGGTTCAAAATTACTTGTCCCGTCGCCAATAGCTACGTATTACTTCACAATGCGCGTAGTGATGGCGGTAGCCTAGTGATTACGGTCACGAACTCGTGGCCGGAGTGTCGCGAATTCAAGTCCTGGTGCCACTGATGATCCACTGTGTAGAGGAGGCATTAAAAATGTCGAGGTGCAATGCTATCTCGTTGATGTGGCGTTGTAGTTAGGAGAGGTGTCGTCCTCGTCACTTGACCGAGATTCAAAATTATGAGGTCCATCGCCAGTAGCTCTCGCGTTGCTTCATTATGCGTTGTTAATATAACACCCCCTCACTCACAATACATCTAAATTAAACTCAAATCTCCTTACCCCTAGTAATATTACAGTACGAGAGTCACTGATTCATATCGTATAACATGCCAAATGATCTTTAAAATGTATGCTGTCTTACAAAGCATACTTGAACTTGCATAAATATTATGTTTTAAAAGTAAACTCATGCTGAATTTAATTTTGTAAATAAGTTAAATGATTTCATCCAGTGGCGTAAAGTACCCCCCCCCCACAACCGGAACCCAGGGACTCCAGGGGGGCCCAAAGTTTGACTGAAGCTAAGTACGTATATGGACTTGGGGCCCAAAACCAGAGTTTGCGGGGGGGGGCTTATATTCATTGCGTCACTGATTTCATCTTAGACTCTGAAGCAATTTTCAGTTTCCTTTTTGCGCGAAAAAGAAAAGAACGGAGAACCAACAAATCTTTGTAATGGTTGTTCATATGACTTTATGTAACAACCGATGTAACGTAATCACTTTAAAGGCCTTTATAAAGGTTTGCACAAAATCACAGCCATGTATGCTTAGTAAAATGATAAGTACTTGAATTAAACACACACACACACACACACACACAACTCTCTTTCGTAAACATTCAAGCACATATAGGAGAAAGAGGAAACATTTCCGTGGGCAAAGTATAACACTTACACGGCAATTTTAATATTATTCCAATGTTTACGTACATTTAAAAAAATTTATGAACTGAATTTTCCTTTAACGTACATAGGCTGCTTTTTACTTCTTTAAAAAAACTTTCCAATAGTGAATAGTGTTTATATGATTGAGAAGTTACTTTATTAACATCACTCTAGTACGGTGTTCGTGAGATAGGTTATATTACTTATTACAAAGGTCTAAAAACTGTTCTATGATTTTTAAAGATGTTGTAAGCATTTATTTTAATAATTAAATACTTTATCATTTTAAATAACCAGTACCGCATAATTTCATAACTGTATCGCTCATTACAATCACTATAACCACCTTTGTTTAATTATTTTCAGAAATCTATAAATCTTAACTATTAATACTTTTTTCTTTGTTAGTTAAATACTTCAATTTGAGGGGGAAATGTAACTTGAGTAAAAAGTTATGCCATATAACCTATTATGAAAATAACTTGCAAATCTAACTATATGTATTAAATGCTGTAATTACACGTTATGTAAACGCTTTGATTATAAGCTAACTTTCTATTACATTCTGAAAATTATTCGTGATATGTATATTAAACAAAGTGCGTTAAATAATTTGATTTATATTTTAAATTTTAATAGTTTTTACTACAAGCGCTTTGCACATTTTATAAGATTAATTACTGTGTAATCGCTTACAGATTTGAAAATAATCCAATTCAAATGACAACCGACGAATACAAATTAAAACTCGAGTCTTCAAAAATAACAGAAAAAAATTATATGCACAGAAGTATGAAAATTAATCATTGATTAATATTTAAACACTGATCATTGATTTAGTCTATTATTTCAATGAGCATTATTTCTCATAGATATTAAAAATTCAATCTATCTAATGCTTTTATTAGATTATTTCATTAAAATAGGATTACCGTAAAATCCGGCGAATAACGCACACTTTTAACACAAAAAATAACATCGAAATTTACGGGTGTGCGTTATACACCGTGTATAAAAATAAGAGTTTTAAAAATAAGAAAAAGATGAGCATAGAAAAAAAATTAGACCAACATAGATAGAAAAAAATACTGTTATTTTAAAAGAAATGGCATTATTATGAACTTAAAGGTTTATAGTTCTAGAACTATACTTTTTTTTTTTAAGTTTGAAAAATAATACCTCAAATAAATGACTTCAAAACATAAGAGTATTGTGTAAGTAGAAAAGATTTTCCGTAAAAATGGGGGTGAGCGTTATACGGCGAATATACCTAAAAATTAAAAATTACAGCTGAAAAGTATGGGAGTGCGTTTTACGCCAGATTTAACGGTATCCCAATTAATATTGTTGCTACAATGTTATGATAAAGAAACTTTACGAGATGGTTTCTTTTTATTATGAATAATACAAGAACTTATATGAAGTTTTCAAAATTTTTTTAAAAGTTCAGATTTGTTTACTTAATTTGATAATTATTATGTATTTGTTAGTTATTTAAAAATTTGAGAATCCGCCCTTAGCCAGAGAAAGAGTCATTTTTTACTAATCAATTTTTTATTTGGCTTTCGAGATAGTTAATTTTATTATTGTAAGAAATACTATTAATACAATATTAAATCAAGAATTTTTTACCCACATAAATAACCTTACTATTTCCTTTTCTTTAATAATTTTATTCATTTTAATATTTTCAGCTTATAAATTCTTAGATAAGTAAATCAATGACAATGTTATATGTTATAGCATTGACATTACTCTAATTTTAGTTATCGTGTAGTAATGTGACACAAGAAAATGGGATTTTTTCTGAAAAAAAATAATCTTTCTCTAATTTACTAACATAAAATGATACAAATAGCTATAAATCAGGGATCATCAACCTTTTAGCTGTGCCAGGCCAAAACAATGCACCAATAGGATTCAGCGTGCCATACAGTAGGACCTTTTTGAAACTACTCGATTCCCGCGATAATGTACACGGAGGTCAATAATATAGATTTACATTTTTATTACATATTAATTTTGCATCATTTAAAAATATTTCTTGACAAAAAAAAAAACAGCATAAAATTTCACTATTTCTTCAACAAATATTATAATGGAATGTATATGATATATTTTTAAATATATTTATTAAAATAAGAAATAGACAACTTAAAATATAACTATTTCCCTTTATTATAGTTAAATAAAAGGGTAAATAAAAAATGTTTATGTGTGAACATGGTGATTGCACCGCTCTGCTTTCATATCGCAAAACCAGAGATTAATTTGTATCTTTCAATTTGACATGTTTTGAGCATTCAGTGATCAAACAATTTCTTTGAGGACTCGAAATATTTTTTATATGAAGAAAGATTTTTTTTTCTTCTTTTTACTCAGATATGTAGAACCAAAAGCGGAAAGCAGAGTACGTGCGATTTTCTCTCTTAAACAATTAAATCTCTCTAGCAATAACATTGATAACCTTTAGAATTATCTTTCAGATTTAAAAAAAAAATTTTTTTTAGTAATTCTGTAAATGTCTGTAATTCTGAAAATGTTTGTCAAATAAGATCCGTTACAAATTTATCCACACGCACACACCTACATCCACTCAAAAATTGACAAATTTGAAGAGCAGTGCAGAGTGCCACTGAAAATCGTACCACGTGCCATAAGTTGCCAACCCCTGCTATAAATTATAATCAAATGCAATGCAATCATATTTATTTCAAGTTTCCTTAAAGCTCTGGGTAATGAAAGCGCTAGTACACATTCTCAACATCAAAAAACTCTCTTTCCAGATCTTTAAATAATTTTATCATAAAAAAATATTTTTTAAATTATTACATTTACTGTGTTAAAATTTTATTCATTCTCTTTCTCCTTCCTTCTGTTTTCCTTGAAATGATGTATTTGAACTACGTTTGTCGAAAACTAAGCTTGAGTTTACAATGTTCTTTTCCATACTGCAGATGGCGCTATAGTCTGAGACTTTCTCGGCCTTCGAATTTCAAGAGGGAAGGACGTTGTTATCGTAATTGAAGTCCTTTTTATGTAATATTTGGATAGGTGACATTTCTCAATGTTGAATTCTCAACAATGTATTATCTGTTTCCAAGAATCATAGATCTCCTCAGTTTTTTTATTTTTTTGCTCATTGGATAGGGGAACCAGAGACCTAGTTTCCTGTTGCTTCCGCATCAGCATTTTCGATTCTTATTATGTCCGGTGTTTTTGGTCTGTCAATTTGAGAATAATTCGGCCCTCTTTTAAAAGAAATTTTTTTCATCCCTCAATTTCCTTTTCGAGTCACACAGATGTGTTAATTCGGTAAAATTAATCTTTCCTTCTCTTGGTGGTGAGAATATTGAAGTTTAACAGAATCTCAGAAATCTTCCTCTTTTTAACACAAAAATCTTAATTAGTCCTTGGAATTTTTGAAGGCTACGTGAGTTGTATATAAAAAAAAATACTCGTTTTTTTTTATTTATTTCAGTGACAGCTTTTACACCACATTTCCTCTTCGGATAAATGAATTCCATAATGGATTTGAAGGCGCCATATCAAATAATCATTGACACTTATATTTGTAGAAACTCTAAAGAAAAAACAATGATAATTTTAACATTAACATATCTTTAGAATGTAAAATTTTGCATTACATTCCTGAGAATATATTATATAATATTGGGAGGGGGGGGGAGCTCAGTTTTTTGTGCAATAAAATTTATACGTTATTTAATGTATTAAGAGAATAAATATTTTTAATTATATTTTACTATGTTAATTGTTTATCTTTATAATTCAAAAGTTTCATTAGAAATTTTATTTTGTGTATATGATATATTTATAAAATAGAAAGTGTTCATTGGAGAAGGAGGTCGTGACCTTCTCTTACTTCATGGAATACAAAAAAAAAATTAAAAAATCTAGTCTAGATCAGTGATGTGCAAACCACGACCCAAATTAGAATTTCTATGCACCACGTTCAACGTTCCAAAAAAATTCAGAAGATATTTTCTTTCTTTTTGTATATGCGGAAATTTCCAATGAGATTTGAATATTTTTTTACGTATGTAAAGCATAATTAAAAGAATTTCATAAAAAAATTTGTTCGAAATTTCTGCATTAGGCAGAAAAGGGAACCCGCTTTGTGCAAAAAATTATAAAAATATACTTATTTGCGCATAAATCTAAGACATTAAAAAGCAAAAAAAATATAGCTTTATTCATAACATTAGTATTAAAGGATATTTTAGAATGTACTATTTTTTAGTATTTATTGCTTTTTCAATTCCTACTATTAGTTCACTCTCTCCCTATACACATATATCTTGTTCAAATTTTTAATCGTTAATAAAATACTTTTTATTCATCCACTCAAGATCAAATAAATTTTTTAAAACTTGTAGTGGATGACATGATGTTAATACCATCTTTTCAAATATTAATTCATTAATTAAATTAAAAATTGAATAAATAGCAACAAATAAAAATAATAGTCCTACAGCATATATAGAAGGAAAAATCGTTCGTTGTGTCCCTGTAGCGCAATGGACTTCTAATCCAAAGGTCGTGGGTTCGAATACCACCTGGGATGGCCTAATTTCTGAGAGTGTGATTTCTTTTTTACTCTACAATTTTATTATAATAATTAAACTCAATTCATGAATAAATAGTAAGAAACAAAAAAAAATAGTCTAACAACATATATAGAAAGGAAAATGAAAAATTGTAAGGAAAATTGCTTTCTATTTTGTCACTTAATATTGTTATTCTGTTATATGTATATACATATTTATATTAATTGTAACTATATAATAAAAAGTAACTAAAATAAAAATTTTATTTGTTGACCTGAGTAGGAATTGATTTTTTATAATTTTTTTTATCTTTCTTGTTTATAGTAAAAATCGCCTCAGCTCACAAAAAAAAAAAAAAAAGACTTGTTTTGAACATTCCTAAAAAGTTTGTCCACTACATGTTCAGATCTTTGAGAGATGGGCCGAAACTTCAAACTGACCAATAGAAAAATTAAATCTTTGTTGGCATTTGCTTCGATAAGGGAACCAACTGAACCACTTTGATAATGAGAGCTAGAATCAGAAATATACCAAGATAAAATACTAAACCTTTTAAAGGGAAGAAGGGGGACGAGTAACTCACTTTCAAAAACCTGGGCATTCCTGTATCATTTTTACCTCACATCATAGAAAAATCTTTTTTTACCCCACCCATTTCTCAACCTTTTGTCCAAAAAATTATATCTTGCACAATTCTTACTATTAATTCCATCCAGAGACACTGTACAATTTTTTGTTTTTGCTTACTTTGAGCAAAAATAAAGAAAATCTTGATATTAAAATATCTTTTAACTTTTTAACCTGAGACGTTTAATTAAACAAAATTAATTATAATACATTTTTAAAAATAATTTTTTTTTACTTTTTCTTAATGTTCGTTGCAAAGTTACAAAATTTCAGTCTCTCGGCTGACATTCTTTATATTCTTTCTTTAGACATTATTAGTTTTTTAGCGTAAATGCGAATGTAATTTTCAAAGCTGTCATTCTAAAAAATCAAGCTGTTTTAAATTTTTTTAGAGATATAGATTTCAGTGGAACGTTTTAAAAATGCAGTATAACCAAATAATAAATTTCAGAATTTCAAAAGAATACTTTCTGCTATGAATATCATCAAGTTTGTTCTCATTTTTAGTTCTTTCGTTTTATAAATATGGTTTTATTCAGATCAATCGATTTTACTTCTTTCAAGAAGCTTACATTAATGTTTGTGCAAATGGGCAGAGAGAGTAGAAATATATATATATATTTTTTTTTCTATCTGTGAATAACTAACGGCATTTTTAGAAGCATTGGAGAGGAGTTTCGTGTTTTCAATTGGGGACACTTTTTATTAATTAGGATTATCTCTAATAATATTGTAGCTGTTAAGCTGAGTTAAGTTTGATTACGTTGATTGTAGATTAAGGATTATTTTCGTCTTTACGATTTTATTTGCAGTGTATATTATTTTACCTTTGTACTTAAATCTTTTAACATTAAGCAGAGGTTTTCGGTTATTTTTAGCTTTCAAGCTGAGCATCTTGTGGAATTTATGCAGTCAAAAAAAGAATTGTGGTTTCTGTGAGTTTGGAACTTTTACAAACTTGGAACTACATACAATACACAGCTTGTAATAAATAAATTCAGACACAATAGTATAACAACTTTTCTTTAGGCGTTTTTATACTTATTAGTTGTCATCAAAGTTTTTAAAGTCATTTAATGAATATTATCAAAAAAAAAACGAAAATTTGAGTTATGTGTTTAACATTGCTGTAACTTCAAACTTTATCCCATTCGTAGAAACTCGTTGTAGCAAAAGTGTTACAAATTTTTAAGAATTCATAGAAACATTATCCTGAAATGTAAAATAAAAAAAATAAGGTAAAATAAAAATTGAAACAATTTGGATGATAATAGGATTTTATTAAATAGCTTGTATTATGATATTATGGATTTGGCTGTATTTTAACATTTACAATACTATCTGCATTGATAAAGTATAAATTCAAAATTAAAATCTGCTTTTATTAGTTAAATTTCTCTTCAATTGCCTACTTATGCATTTTTGAGATATTTTTCTGTACTTATATAAATAGGCTGCCGGCTGGGCAGGTCCGATTTAAGCTCATTTCGGCCCCTGGGCGCAGAAAATCTACAGGCCCCCTTGACACTGGAGAATCGGAATTTATAATCAGATCTGGTTAAGTCCAGCTTATCCGGGCCCTTCTGAGTACTTCCGGGCCCCTGAGAGCCCACCCGAAGCGCCCAATGGATAAATCGGCACTGCGGCTGTGTGGTGTAGTTGGTCAGGTGTCGGCCTTATACTGTTAAGTTTGAGAATTTGACTTCCGGTCCAATTTGGCGGATTTTCATGATGCAAAAAATCGCAAGCGTCCATTCTGTATGATTATGCGGCCTGTTAAAGATTTTTACAGTGTCTGTGCTCTCGGAAAAATTCAATTCCTTTTACAATTTCGCATCGTCAGAGGTCAGGGGCCTTCCTCTGGGAAGGAAACTGGACGTCAAAATCGCATTGTAGCAACTGCTATCCACCTATATGGTGTCACACTAAAAGGTGATACCAGCTCCAGGGGCAATAGTAATAACCAATCCACCGCCCCATTTGAAAGATATGGTTGAATGGTTGATGGGGCACATGATCTCGGATGAGATCTTAATCCCCTATCTTAAATTAGTTGAGCATTAATTTGCAATCACTTGCCATGTTTAGTGGGTGGTGGGAAAAAATAGCTTTGAAAGAGAGAGAAAATAAGCTAAGCAAATATAACTGAATGCTAAGAGAATTATGAAGTTTTCAAAAATATTTATTGCACATGACGTTTTTGAAAATGGTTTTTAAATAAATAACTTTATAGAATCTCCTTTTAAGATTGTTTGAAACAGACCTCTGTCCTCTGTTTACATTTCCGTGTTCTTGAAATTTGACGGAAAACCTCACGTCATTAAACAGGCCACTTGATTAAACAGGCCACATCCACTGCATTGGATGAATAACATCCTTAAAAGCTCGCCTTTTATTATTCATAGATACAACGCTTTTACAGAGAACAAAAATATTCTTTGATTACTGTTAAAACGGACAAAGTAAAGAATCTTTCATTAAAATCGGAACATTAATCGATAAAGGATATTATTCAGAAATACAAGTATACATCAATAAAAAAGTAATAATAGTTGAAAAATATTACAATTATTCTTTATGCTACTGAATAGCATGCAATTCATATCTCAGTTAAAAATTGATTCTATTACGAAGTATAAAAATAAACTTGATAAATATATGTTCAGTAACTGTCAATGTTTTTTTACACTCACATAATACAAACACTAACACAGTATGAAACAGATTTTGCTTCATAAGTTGACGGATTATGGTCACTACACATACAGATTTCTTCTAAAAATATTATTTTAAAAATGACTGATTCTTTTTTTCTTTATTGAAATTTTCCGTTGATAGCCTTAAATTAGAACAGTTTCAAAGCTTATGATAGCTCTAAAAAGAAAATTAGAATTTTTTTTATCTTCAAGAAAAGTCGGACACTCTAGAGTTTATATGGATTGAATATGATAGTTTCTGAAACCATTGTTACAATAATGACGTCATTTACATATCCTGCTTATCTGGAGCATCACTTACTTTGAATTTAATGAAGAATGAATGAGATAAGATGAATTATTGCATTGAAGCATTAGTTTTGAGGAGATAACACTGCTACTTTATAATTAGCACCACAATAAAATAATTATCTTCAACATACAGTGTTAGATTTAAACAAAGAATGGATACATCATCATTTTCGTAATCAGTTTAAAACACCATCACAGTCTCCATATCCTAAGTTATTTAGAATTCGTGGTTCCATCTTGAAGAATCTATATAAATACATCATTTATAACGAGATAAGATCATTTCGTTCTTCGAGACGAGAGAGAGAGAGAGATATCGCCTAAAATTACAAATATTGTAGATTGGATGCCTCTAAGAATATTTGAATTTGAGAATATTTTAAATTAGAAATATAGTAGATTGGATGCATCTGAGAATATTTGAATTTGATGAGCAGTCATCAAAGCAAAATGATACGCTACTAAAAAACGATTCCTGGTTGCTTATTTTTGTACAAAAGAAAATACCACAAAATTGAGTGTGCAAGCAAGTTTCAAGTTTTAGATACATTCTTTTTTTACATTGTTCAATTCTAAATTAATACTTTCATTTATTTAATCCGAAAAGAATAATGATGACGTTGTGGTGAGGAAAATGTTTTTTTTTTTTAATTTCTTTCTTATGATAAATTTTGGATAAATTACAAAAAAAAAAAAAAAAAAAAAAATGTATGTAAAATGATTTAGTGTCATACGTTGTGTTGTTAAAACTTGAAACATGCAATATTTGGTGCAGATCCCCCCCCCCTCCATCCTCTGTGAATTGATTGAAACTCCTACATCTAGAAAATATACTCTTAAAATAGTTATTATATTTATGTGAATTATATAAGACGAACAGAAATTTTAACTGATAAAGATATAAAAGGAATATTTAATTATTACTTTTTATGTCTTATTTTATCTAAAGTGTTTTTTGGTTTGATTTTTGAGATAGACTCTAGAAGATACACTAGGCATATTGGCATTCTCCTTAATTTTCTCCCATGTTCAAATGAAAAAGAAAACACCTGAGATGTGATACGTAATTTTTTTTTTCTTTTCTCTAGCTTCCATATCACTCTATATGAGGATTTTGAGGCTAATTTAGGGTGTAGTATAGACCCACTATTCTACAAGAAGAGTATTCGGTGTAACCATGATTTGTGACTGTAACATAATCTGTCACGAATTACGCGACCGTAACCTCTAGGCTTTAGCAAAATTGAGTAAATCTATTAAATATAAACAACATTAGAAACTATATCTTTAAATAAAATAACTGCAACATTACTCGGTAACACAAAACAAAAAGAGTTATATGATGTTTTTCTTATAAAATAAATTATATAAGTAACATTGAGAAATATGATTTTTTTTTTCTGTTAGAAAAAATCAAGATTGTTTCAACTTCCAATAAACGGCTGATTGCTGTAGTGACATCATCTTATTGGAGAAATCCATCATCAATAAGATATTCATCTTTGTTTTGTAAATATTATGCTCAAACCCTAGCAAATGAAGATATCGAAATGTTATCCTGCTTTAGTAGAATGAATGAAAAGTGTGAAAAAGAGTCTTCTAAACAGTTTTCTTATAAAATGTACTAAGCATACTTATTTGATCACAATGCTCAGTGAAAAAAGAGAATAAAACTTAAATAAGGTCTCCAGTTCGGGATGGATTCCGGATTGTTTTCACCTGAGTGAGTAACTGTGGCGAAATTGTAATTCTAATTAACCGAGTAACATGATAATCTTAGCACAGTTGGGGCTTAATTACTGAAAATCTAGGAGCTTTGAGAATTTAAAAGTCAAAAGGTTTGAATCAGTTAAAAATGATACAGAAATAACATGAACTTTCCCCCCTTTTTTTTTTTTTTGGTTTTGAAAAGTGCGTTTTTCCTTATGAAAACGATAACGAAATCGTTTTAATGGTATTTTTCAATTTAGTTTCAGTTCAAACTAATTTTAGATTGATGATGTCTTAGATAATTTACTGCATTTTTTAAAAATGTCATATTTACTGAGCCATTTATTAGAATTAAAAAATAAAAACTTCAGAAATATATCAAGTGAAAAACAATTTAACTACTAGAAAAATAAAATATTCAAATGGATTACACACTTGTGTTTTCAGTATACTACAGGTGTGTCAAACTCGCGGTCTGCCCAGTATATATCGGCACACAATAACATATAATAACACACATATATCGAAAATTCTCCCGATATAGGAAAAATACAAGCAGAAAAGAGATATCAAGTGTCAGGACGAAAACATTAAATTTTTCTTGTTTTATTTATGTTTATTATAGTGTATTATTCGAAATCAATTTACGTTTCTATAATTATTGATTTATTTATTTATTTTTGCAACCCACCTAGAGTTAAACCTTGTTTGTTAGGCCAAGTTTGAGCTTCACGCTCTTACTCTACTAAAAGTAATAAGATATTTACTGGAACAAAAATTTCATATCAGTTCCTAAACTGAATTCATGATTGTCCGTATTTTTGCACCATGCTAAAATCTTAAACAATAAATTACGGGGGGAGGGGGGGGGGATCATAAGAATGTTTTAAATAATGTTAATGCACTTGAATACACAATTTATACATTTCGTTGATTGTTTCAAAATGGTTTGATAACTATTTTTGAGTTACCTCCTTTTTAGTTTGGATGTTTTATGTAAAAATAAATACCGAGATAAAGGATGTTAAAATTTTATATATATATATAATTGTGTATTCATATAAGAAATACTCCTACAAATATTAAAAATTAACCGTAATTCATTTATATATTCTCTCTTTTATATTCTCTTATATAAGCTTGAATAATATATATAGAAAGAATAATATTATTTGTTATGAATTTCTGATCAGTAAAAAGAATATTTAAATGTCTACTTTCAGTCATTTAAATATTTAATTTTTTTCTCTATTTTAAAAAAAATCCTCGGGATATTTACATTTTTTATCGTAAAAATAAACGAAAAATATTGTTAATATAAGCGGAAAACATGTACTATATTCAAATACGACAAAAAAAGAAATGAAAAGGCAGTTTTTACGAAAATCTATCATACCTGTGTTCGGATTCCTAAAATCAATTGTAATTTTTACCTTCTATAGAAACTTATGACTATCTCATTAAATAATTAATGATTGAGTAATCGCCCCATTGCTTTATGTTAAATTAGAGAAGAATTCCAGAAAAGATTTAGAGTGGTTTATATACTAAAGTATAATTCTCGCCCTAATAATAAGACATGTCTCCAGTAATTCATAGTGCAAATGTAGTATGTTAGCTTAAATAATGTAAATCAATCGAACTTTAACTTGTGATCACAAAATATGCTGACTGATTGAATATTGGGTCGCTAATATTGAAAGTTTGAAAAGCACTGCTATAAACACTGGGCAACCGCGACCATTAAGAAAGTAGGAATAAAGCTCGTGGTTAAGTTATTGAAAGCAATTTATCTTCTATAATTAATTTATTATAATTTTATTAAGTTTGTGCGATCAAAAAATTTTTTTATTTTACTAGTAATTACTATTTGTAAAGTTTTTAATACATTTTTTTGCAAATTTAGATATTTTATGTGCACATATCGCATGCAAAATAGATCTTTCTTTTGCTTGTAATTCCTAGATCCGCCTGAGAAGTCACGAAACATTTTAAGAATGTCAGACAGAAGATTGGGCTTTTCTTCTTCCTTAAAAATGTCTGACTTTTTTCTTTTTTCTTGCAGGAGTTTTAAGTGGGAGGTAAAACTCAAATTTAAGAGACATGAAGTTAAATCCAAATATGAAAAGACAGAAAAAGTTATGGAGAATAAATTATTGTTTAAAAAAACTAAAAAACACCCTTTTATAGTTAATCGAACTAAGTTGTAACTTAAACTTTTAGTCACCAAACCTGGAAATGGGATCTGAAATGAGTCGCCAGATGCGGGATGGGATCTGAAAATGGGAAATCGCTAATCCTGATCAAGAAAATCGATCAAAATTATTAAATTATTGTATTGTCATCGGTTCTGGACAAGTGAGAAAAATTTCGAATTAATCTGATCTTATAAAGTAGGTAAATATTGAGTTCAAAGATTTCGTTACGAGTGTTAAAAAGAAAAGTTTTCTTTTCATATAATTTATAGTAAAATTTATTACGAAGAAACACATATCTCTTTCGTATTACTCAAACAATTCAATTAAGAAGAAATTGTGATAACTAGTTAATACTTTGTTATTTCACTTTTTTTTTTTTTTTTGTAAAATATGCTTGTTTGTATTTGTAAAAGATAAATTTAACTTCAAACTAGTTTCGCCTCGTGTGTTGTGCATAATTTGGAAATGTGAAGTATGAGCTCGAATATCGTCTTTGTCACTTGATTGCGTCTCAATATTACAAGAAACGAAATCTATTGCATTTCTGTGTGTCGAGTGGAGCATTAATTAAATCCAATCTGGGAAAAAAACGCATAATTAAATACAGTTTCTTTCCGAACAGTTTTGAAAACAATAAGTATTTCTTATATTAACATTAACTCTTAAGATTAAATATTTCAAAATCTTATCGTATCTAATTATTTTTCCTGAAAATTTTTTTAGCCCTCTCTATATATGAGAAAAGCAATTCACTCACACACTTATCACAAGATCTACGGAGCTTTTATACATAAAATCTTTAAATCTGGAAAATATGGGCTTTTTGTTGTTGTTGTTGAAATCTGCTAAGGACGGATTTTATAGAAATCTACTTCCAAGGAGGATTACGGGGGAGCTATAGACAAAAAGTTCCGTTTTTGAGCTGTTAGACTTACAGACTTTAAATTTGGCAAGGATGTTTCTTTTTTTAGTTGAGATACTATAAGAAAAGGTTTTCTGGAAATCGACTCCCAAAGAAAGGGTGTTAGCGAGAGTGTAAAGAATAAATATACTTGTGTCTTAGAAATTCGAGTCCTATTCTTTTTAAATATAGAGGTGGGGGCTGTAAGGATGTTTTTTAAAAAATACAATCGAAAACATATGCCAGGACATAGATATTAATAACTTTAACTTTTAAAAAAACAATATATAGTCACACAACATCATGAAATTCTGAGTAAAACAGTTATAAAGATATTAGTAAAATAAAATTTTACTCTAAAATTTTTTTTTACACTGGGGGGGGGGCAGTTTTTATTAATGTTATAAGCCTGAAATCAATATGATATCAAAAATACATCCCAATACTAACTGATTGTGTATTAATGAATATTATTTAGAAGTAGCACACGAAGGCTTTATATGTTTCACAACATAACAAATGACAACATAAATTCGTAAAAAGTACTGTTGATAATTTCTGCAGTTTAAAACATAAAACAGAAATCCAACACATATTTATTTAATATATTTCACAATTCCCTTTTTATTAGTTGCAAAATGTCAACTTTTATATCACCAATGCAGAATTATTTCTTCATAGTCGGGAATAAATGAAAAAGGAGAAAAAAAGACATTGCGTATATGCTTTACTGTGCAAGATACATTCACAGTGCAGCATCACCTCGGTGTCATTTGTATAACATTATCATACTGAGAGAGATCAAAATTCACTTTTCCGTTAGGCGCCGTATGAGCGATCTATTTCTCGCCTCCTGAGTGACTGAATATGCGGGCACATATTACGCAGCTCCCAAAACAGAACCCGTCCTCAGACGTGCTCCGAATGCAATTGTCGGCGTTATTTTGCGGTGTCGAAATACTAAAGATCGTTGATCTTTTCTGGATTATTAATGGAATTGCGGCATCAAGTCTACTCTGTCTTGTTTATAGTTTCTGCCGAATTTCGTACACGACAGAAAAAGCCACTGAACTTGAGTATATCGTCACATGAATAACTAATACTGAGGTTTTTCGAGTATGTGTAAAATCTTTAATGAAAAAAAAAGATGAATGAAAATAGAAAATAGCTTTCAGGTTGACGCCCGGTGTATTACGGTGTAATGGATATTTTGCGAAGGGGTCGTTATTATTGATAATTAATCGAATTGGGGGTTATCCATATATTTTGTTTGAGAAAATTATTTTTTGTGAGTCTCGCATTTTAACAAATACTCTAATGGCAAATTCAGATTCGTCTTTTATGGATTATAGAATTCGTAACTTTCCCTGTGCTGTTTAGAATGCATTGATTAAGAATTTTTTTTAAAAAAAAGACCGATATAAAAATGTATACATTTTTAAATGATGTCGTACTCGATGAACATGAGGGCTGCAAGCGGCAAACCTTGTAATTTTGAATCAATACCAAGAGATGAGGGCAAGCACCTAATATGCTACCGAATTCTTTAAATCTGTACACCACGCAAGGACTTTCCATAAAACGTGGAGTAGCCATCATTGTTTCGAAAAACAGATGTCTAGTGAAATCAAGAATTTTACATGCAGCTCGACTTAAATAACATAGTGAAGAGATCATGATCACACTGTCATTATCAAGGACATCTTAAGACTTCTTGAGGCCCTGGGACCCTACACAAATGTAGCCCCCCCCATGACCCTTAAAAGTAGACAGTGCATAGCATTCTTTGTCAAATACTCCTACAAACAATAACCCGAAAGAAATAAATGTGCATGACTTACAATCGCACAAACCGACTCGACCATCCACCGCCTTTTGACTGAATGAGTAATAATGGTATATAGTGTGGTAGGCCTAGGCTTGTACATGGGTGACGGTTATCACGTGTAGTCAGTTGACATATCGTCCAAAATTCCCAGTTTTTCGGAGAATACAACCAGAAATAACATTTGACCTTTGAAATTATTCGAATTATGATCTTATTAAAGCTGAGTCGAGAACGAAATGAAGCCCCGTTGCGGCCGAAGCCCTGGGTTCGGGCTTAGTTAGCCCGTGCCTTAAGACGCCCGCAGTGATTGCAGACATCTTGGTAGCTGAAATTACATCTAAGCTATTGATGGATACACGAGTTCGAGCCTTCATTTCTTCCAAGATTCCTGTTTAAATAAAAGGAGTTATTGCTTGAAAAATTTAACGAAATCTTGAGTGAGTGAATATTAAAGTCGCACTGTTCAGCTATACATGAGGCTTTTGGCGAAGGGTCTCGTAATTTTGAACTATGGTCAAGTGACGAGGACGACACCTGAGCTGGCACCCCCCTCTCCTAGCTACCCCACCACACCGACGGGAGTATGAAATAAGAGATTTGGTAAAGGAGCTTTTAAAGAAAGCTTCGAGCTCAGTTGTCGACCCTGTCATGTACTGTAATTTGTTTTGATTTTAATTTAAGCCCCTCTGATTGACCCGTCTGAAGCAACACGAGGCTATTGGCGACGTATCTCATAATTCTTAATCACGATCAAGTGACCATGACGACACTTGAGCTATATAGCACCCATCTCTTCCCCAAACTTCTACACCACTCCAAAAGGAGGACTTTGAGTCTCGACAGATTTAACGTGCACCAGCTTCTCTACACGGCGGGTCTCTAGTGGCACCAGGTTTCGAACTGGTGACTCGTCAAATCCAACCACGAGTTCGCGACCATGACCACTCGGCTACCTCACACAACCACGTATACCGTAATTTACCTGAAAAAAATTCGTCGCTGATAGTCCATTACGTAATTATATAAGAATGTTATCCCTAATTAAAATAACAAATTAGATCTTTGTATTTCATTCTATACTGAATTCATAGCTGATATTGTTTAAAGCAAATTCATTTTTCAGAGTACATGTATATTATGAAATTTTATGATTTAAAAAGTAATTTTCTTCCTAAGTTGCTTTAGTGAGTTACATGATGTGATAATCACCGTGGCATACATACCTTAACACAAAATTTGTCGGAAATTTAAGTAAGCAATAGATATGAATTAAATAATCGTAATCTCTCGAACAAGAATTGGAAGATAATATCATTTATCTAAATTTCCCTTAATCTGGCATCTTTCAATTGACATTGAGAATGTTTTCTTTTCAAAAAATAATAAACATTTGTAATATTTCTATAATATATAATGTGGGGGGGAAAAATCATTTTTGCTCGAAAAATCTTAAAATTTTTCGATTTACGTAATGCTGTATGTAAATTTTTTATTTGTAACGTAACTCCAGCTTGAATTTCGCTTCGCTATGGTAATGATGTGTAACCAAACTGGACACGCATTCTTTCCCTAAGCCTATTTTGTAATATACAGATTATCCCTTTAAAAAATCGTGATATTGACACCAATCTTGACGTCATTATAATGTCTTAGTGTTAAGATTAATTGTGGGGTTTTTAACATCGTGAAAATCTGTCAAGATAGAGAGAGTTGAATGTAAAAAAAAAATGTCGCTCGGAATAGACATGTTTTATTCTTTCTGAATTTGTATGGAAATAAAATGAGGAAACAAGTTTACGTTCATTACTTTTCTTTTCTTTTCTACTCTTACGTCTGATTTGTCATTGAGAATCCTTTTTCTTTCGCGTACTATTTTTGCTTCATTTTTTACAAGTTAAATGAGTCAAAAATTGCTTTATAATTTTAAGAATTAAATAACTTAATGCAGGCGTATATGTTTTGATTTTAATACAAAGTTGCGACAAAATGCACGAAAGATAAAAATGTTTGTCATTGCGTTTTTTCAACCAAACACATATAATGAAGGCCACGAAGTATAAGTAATTTTCTATAATTGGTATGAAGAATGTGAATAAAAATGCTTCTATTTAAAAGCTCAAATCAGTGATACTTGATTGAAATAAATATAACATTGCGATCGGAAGAATGTGAAGAATAATTCAAAATTTTCTTTTTTTTTTAACACACTTTTATAAGCTTCACCTATATGCAACGGAATCTTAGAACTCGATTTTTACCCACTTTAGAAGGTCAAATCACTTCGAAATTTTGCACACTTGTCAAGGATCGATGACAATACAATAATTTAATAATTTTGTCCCATCGTCCTGATCAGGATCAACAATTTTCCATTTCTAGTTTTGGCGACTAAAAGATTAAGTTAGAGACCTAAAGCGGAAACATTCATGGTTAATATAAATACAACAAAAATATATTAATTCATTAATGAATAAATGATAGTTTAAAAAACTAAAAAAAAACATGCTTTTATTGTAAATCGAGCTAAAAAATGAAAAATAAATTATAGTTTGAAAAAACTAAAAAACACGCTTTTATAGTTAATCGAACTAAAATGTAAAAAATAATTCTCAATATAAGAATAAAATGATGAACGAGAAAATTAATGTCATTGGGGTAAAAGTGTGAGGTGCTCGAAATCAATTGTTATAATTTCTTACCAATTCTACTTCAAAATGCAGAGTTGGTGTAAAAATATAGTACAAAGCACCCCACGCTTTTACGACAGTGACATTATATCTGGTTAATCATTTTATTCTTATATTAATAATTATTTTTTAAATTTTAGTCCGCTAACTAAAGATTTTAAAATATATTAAAGTATAATTTATTTCCCTGCTCTCCAAAGTTCAATAGTCAAGGGCTCTCAAACTTGTGGCCAGTGTTGTCAAGTTAAGGGTTCAAGTCCTAGTGTTATTAAAGAACCGCCGTGTAGAGGATCTTTGCACGTTGAATCTGTTGAGGCTCAAAATCCTCCCTGTGGCGGGATGTGGAAATTTCGGAAAGGAGTGTTAGCTCAGATGTCGTCTTGTCACATGATCGTAGTTCATAATTATGAGGTCTGTCGCCAATAGCCTTCATCTTGCATCAGGGTGCGATGAAAACTAAAATCAAATCAATCTTCAATGTTTACGACGAATTATCCTTATTATAACGTTAATCTTTAAAAACTTCACTCTAAATTCACTTCTGATTCTGAGAATTTTCACTTCTGATTTTAAAAAAACTCAGTTTAAAGAAACTAACAAGAAATCGGTGCAAAGAATTATCTAGGTTATTTTTTTATTAGTCTAATAGCTGATTCTTATTAAAATAATGCAACCATGGATAATAAAAAGTTTCGTAAACACTCTAGTTAATCTAATTTTTTCTTTTAAATATGCAGCAAACGCCCTCTTAACCGACTTCGGTTTAACTGATTCTCTTTTTATCCGAGCGCCAGAAAAAAAAATTACACATTTAGACCTGTCACGAAATTTGGGCTTCTTGACCGGAAAGAACCTAAAACTGAAAAAAAAAAATACAATAAAAGATTAATCTAATTCGATTTTTTTTAATTAAAAAAAAATTCAAATCTGGTGAAAGCCCCAACAAAATCTTAAAATTCAACACAGTTCTCCATCATAATATAGCAATATATTACCATTGTGAATTGGAGCTATTTAAAATACTTCTTATAGGAGGCTATTCAAAAGTATGTGCTAGCTAAAATTTTGGTTCAATTATTTTTAATATTATTGTATATATATTTTTACAAATATGGTTCATTGTCATAGAGCAGAATTAAAACAGCAAAATCAGCATCATTATTTACCCAATGGTATTTTCCATTGGGCAAATACTTTTGACAGATTAATTTTCAAGAATATTTAGTTTTTTTTCTTTTTTCTTGCTTTTTAAAAAAAAAATCCCTTTTTTTCTCTTTGATTTTTTTAAAAATAGTGTAATCATATTTTTAATAGTTTCCCAAATCCAAATTTAAGAGAATGAGTTTTCTAAAATGTTCTCTCTCATTAATTCGTATTATTTGATGAATCTTCACAATAAAAACATTAGCCAAAAAACACATTTGATGTTTGTTTTTTTTACATCTATCTCAACCATTATAAGACTTTACTCAAACATAAATACCTGCTCCGCAACCTTGAATTAGCACGTGTTTGATTAATCAAATTTACCTTTAACTCATTATTCTTAAGTGAAGAACTTCCGAAAAAGAATTAATTTATGTCTCATTAGTATATATTCCTCTGGGAATGTCTGGTGAGTTTTTGAAGAAATCTAAAGTCTATCGATCCAGGGGGCATTGCGGAACTTCTTTTTGTCAGGGATACGAGTTTGAGGACAATTATTGGAAAGGTCATATTCGATTTATGAGTTATTCATTCAGGTCAAGTCTTTTGACCTAAATCTTCTCATACTGTTTACTTTGTATGTCATTTATCCATAAAAGTCGATTAAAGCTCTAGCATATACCGTATTTATTCGAATCTAAGCCGTCAGCGATTCTAAGTAGCACCCCAAATTCCCAACCGTTTTTGTGAAAAATTTTAAAAATGTTGCATCAAGGTTTATCGATATGTAATATTTAAGAAATTGAAAAAAAATTAAAATGAGAGCTAATAAGAAGAGAATAATTCATTTACTTTGCAAGTATTAAAATTTTTTAAATAGATACATGAACCTTTAATTGCTGTAACCGTCAGTATCATGCTCAATTTCCTTAATCCAACGAATTTTTCTGCCTTCGATTCTAAGCCGCACTCGACTTTCAATAGTTTTAACATTGGAAATAAAGTGCGGCTTAGATTCGAATAAATACGGTTTATGAATATTTGTTAATGATGGTTTTCTAAACGAATTCTGATGCAGAAAGTATTGGCAAAGGTGAGTGAATGGGTGAATATTAATGTCGCACTATTCAGCAACACGAGGGCTTTTAGCGATGGTCCGCGTAATTTTGAATCATGGTCAGAGTATTGGCAAAGGACCTCGTAATTCAAATCACAAATGTTATTTAGATTACAGAAAAGGAAAAAAAAAAGCTTTTATTTTTTCCGCAATTACACTTACTTAAATATTTTATGTCATTTTCTGGAGAGAACAAATACTTTTTCCAAGTCAACATTAGTTAAGTCTATATAACAAGAAAGTTTCTTTTATGTAAACGAAATAACATCTACCATAAGTAAAAGCTACTAAATTATTTCATTTCTCTGATGCGTTCATCTATATATATAAAACTATTAATGTTATCAATGTCATGGACAGATATCGCTAATTCCGACGGCATCATTGTTCTCTCCGATTGTAGATCCGCTCTTGAGGCCATCATGAAAGGAAAAATGGGACTCACCCAAGAAATCAACTCTCTTTTACTTTCCATTGGTGCATTGGGCAAATCATGCACCCTCCAGTGGATCCCGGCCCATGTTGACATCGAGGGGAACGAGATGGCCGATTTCCTTGCCAATGAAGCCAGGACCCTTGAACGTGTAACTTCTTCGACTACGGTCTTTGATGCCAACGCAGTCGCAAAACAAAAGCTCTGCTCAAACCCACGAAAAAAATTATCGCTGCCAGAATTAAATTATAGCCGAGAAATTACAACATTGAATTCCAGACTAAGGACAAAACATTTTAAGGGCATGAAGTTCTGCCTGATGGATCCAGATCATATGTGGAATGCAGGCACTGCCCAGGCAAGCAACTGGATCCCAAACATCTTTTTAACTGTCCTTCCATTGTTGCTGCCCTTTTTAAAATAGACAATGACTACAGCATGGACATCCTATACTCGGATCGTGCCATGGGTGTTGCCACGGCAGTGATTCACGCATTTGGCAATATTTGACTCATTTCTTTATCTTTATTTTGTTATATACAATACCTTTGCACTTTGTCATACACGACAACAACAACAACAATGTTATCAATGAATTGAATTTTGCATTTATTTTTGATTAAAAATCGTTGACATCTGGCAAAAAAATAAAAGTAAGTGACTGAATTTAGACTTTGCGTTTTCTGTTGCTAGACAACAATGCTAGGAAGGAAGTGTGATACATAAATTAATAGAAGTTAATCCTTGCTAATGATTTTAAAAAAAGTTTTTTGACGAAAATATAAAGGAAACCTCCTGAGCTCTTTCTCACACACGCTCAACACCTGTTAAAATAGTACAAGTTCATAAAAATATTGATTTGCATTGACAAAATAAATTTCTAAAAGCCGAATGTTTCATAAAATAATATGAATAACTATTTGAGTATGAAACTTAAGTTACGAAATTTAAATGACTGAGGAAATAGTTTTTTCATTTTATTACAGTTTAACCAATCGAGTGTTAGTTTACAAATATTTCCAAGATTTATTTAATTAAACACATACATTTACAATTATATAAATCACTAACATTATTTAATTATAAAAAGGAACTGAAAAACAAAATATATAATATTTATTAACAGTCTATTCTTTTAAAAAAATTTCTTTGTTCTTCTCTATAGAGTTTTTTAATCCATATAATAAAAATAGTTTAAATTATTACTAGAAATGAAATTTATTTAGATTAAAATAAAAGAAAATTCAGCAAAACATATGTCGAAATCTGCTAATAAGCAAGTATGTTTCTAGCATAAATTTCATCTAAATACGCAATTTTTCGATTAAATTTAAATTTCTGTTTGGTATTTATTATAGTACAAATATATTAGATTTGAGGTATATAAACACATATTTATTGGGAAAAGTTGATTGATCCAAATACAAATTGGTGAAATAATGAAATATAATAAATGTTATAGTGAAGTAAATGTATAAAAGTAATTAAAAATAATTTTCTTTCATAGAAATATTGGATTAAACTTTATTAGATAAGATGATACCTCCTCTATTGAATTTAAAGATTGGTAGTGGAAGAGCCTCAATTGCCTCTCTTATTTCATATCAGCCTTTAAAGTGATCATATATCTTCTTATAAAGCTGTATGAAAACTTGGAGAATAAGGATCAATTTCAGATGTAATTCTTATCACCTGGATAACAATATAGAACTGGGGTGGCCAACCCGCTGCACGCGTGCCACATTGTAGCACGATGGAGCTGTAGCAGTGGTACTCGAAGACTTACTGAAAAATTTAAATTTTAAAAAGATAATGAATAACTTTTTTTAAAATTTTCTATTGAAGTGGGGTTGTCTCAGACAAAAAAAAACTCCTCAAAATTTGGATAAAAATATGTTTGTGAATAAATGTTTTCTGCTAAAATAAATATGACTTAAAAAACCAGCTAACGTGCACTTATAATAACCTAATTTTGTTAGCATCTGTAAGAGCTAATCCTAATATAGATGACTTGGAAAAAAAGTAGTAATTTAAAAGCCCCATTAAGTAAATATCGAGCGTTTAAAAATTATTATGAATAAATGATTCAATTTACTCATTTTCTTTATACCTAACCTAACTGATTGAACATGTAAAAAGTTTACTAACATTAAAATCTAAGTTTGTACTTTCGTCTTATTTATTATATTATTTTTAAATTTCGATTGCATAGACTTGCATTAAAAAATGTGTTTTTTTTGCGTAAAAATCCCATAATAAGCTTATTATTACCTTTTTTTTTCACTTTTTCATGTTTGTTTGTTGAAAAATTCGGAAGTGGCATCCATAGTTATTTTTTTTTTTAAATAGTGGCACTCTTTCCAAAAAGTTTGGCTACCCCTAATATAGAATACTGAGATCTCCCCCTGAACTTTTTCCTGGGGCCCATTTATACTAATCTAACTCTATTTGTTGTATACAAAAGTGAAGCACTTTCTCACGCGAAAAAGTTTCCAGAAAGGCATTGAACCGTGGGCTACAGACTCACTGTTTTTCACAGATATTTGTAATTGATTGATGAAAAGTTTCTGAAAGTGAGAAAAGAAATCAGAAGTTCGTCCTAAGTCAAAACAAATCATTTATCACATCGATAAGTAGCTTGTTAAAGCATAGAAGTAAAAGGTTTGCTATTTTGATTCAAACAAGTCTGTTTATTTAAAGTAAAATCGAATGTGTAATAGTTTTACAAAATTGAATTCATTTTTTAAAAAATAAAAAAGCACGCATATTATTCTACTTTGTTAGCAACGTAGTTGACACTTCTCTCATTTTCTCTCAATAAAGTGTTCAATCACCAAGGCATTTTGTTTTAAAATGTTGATATAGACTACAAAATATAAAAAGCCTAGTAGCACCACACAATTACTATCTTCTGCTATAATCTCAAATATATAATTTATTTTAAATATTTCATTTTATCATATATAAAACCTAAATGCTTTTAAAATTGTATGCATTAGCACTGATCGTATAATTTCATTAAAATTAATCGTCTCTTCTTTTCTTTTATTTAATTAAAATGGTTGAAATTATAGCCCTGATTGTATCCACATCGATTTATTCGCTATATTTTAAACATTTCCATTTATTATGAAGTTTACTTGGATTTCCGTTAGAGAAATTGATTTTTCTTTTGTATAACTATAATGAGGCTCAACCATAAAAATGCGATTTAAAAAAACCCGACTAAAGTAACTTCGAAAATGTCTGTAACCTTAGAAAGTAGAACTTTTTAAATTGTTACAAATTAGCCTCGTGAAATATTACATTTATATTCAGTATTATATAAATTATATATTGCTTTAGTATATGATATACATCCTTCTATGCAAGGAATATCTATTGAAAGATGTGTAAGAGAAATTGCTTAACAATTTATTTCACAAAACTGAAAGAAAAATTTTAATTAAAAGCTTTCTTCGTTTACAATGAGTTTTAAAGGTTAATTGCGTCTCTTTTCTTCTCACGATTACTACTGTTTTGCACAATCTTTTTTCTTCGTTGGGCTTACGTATAAAGAATGTAATTTCAGTTAAATGACTGTGTGGAAAACACTGTTGTTTTCAAAAGCGTCTTTTTGAAGCAAGCATTGTGAAATCCATTCTTTTTTGAAGGCGTTCGAGTACTGAGCGAGCAATGAGCCATGCGAACTCAGTTATGAAAAATTAATGAGCAATTTGGCGGTGGTTAACCTTTTCATCATCGCCAACTGATTTCGTTTTTAAACACAGTTATGCGAATGCGAAATGTGAGTAAACATCAAAGGTAGTTTCTCACACACTTCAAGCAAAAATTCACTTACGAACTTGCTTCGATTTTTATTTTCTCTTATTTTTGAATTACTCTCTCACTTTCGGTATAGTGAATCTTCTTTTCATCAAGTGTATTAAAAAGTGAACATTTTTTAAATCGTTACTAATTGTATAAATGCAGTAGCGCACACAAAATTTTTTCAAGGCAGAGGTCCATAGTCAAAAGTTTCCCAACTCGTATCATACCTCAAGACAACACCAATTGATACTTCTGATTTTGTCGATTTTGTTAACAAAAAACAGTAAAAATAAATAAATTATTGAATTAATAATTAGCATTAATTAATAAAGTAAATTATTAATTATAAGTGCTTGATTAAATTTTACGTTGTATATATTTAGGATTATCATCAATCGAAAAAAACTCAAGGGCTTCGGGTGGTGTCCGGACCCCTAGGACACCCCCCTTGTGTGCGCCACTGTATAACTGCTTTTTCAGTTGTAGTAATTGATTAGATTATAACTGTATTTTCGATTACATAGACCTGTTTTATATCTTAGATATATATAAGTACAACTGTTTATATTATAAAGTATAGATAATCGGGACAATTTTCCAAAAATGGAGACGTTGATTTCAGGCGATATGAGCTATATACAAGTAATTCGCAAGTGTACCTCTGCTAAAAAATCATTCCAGGTTGTTTTCCATGTAGAACTGATGTTAAAACATTACCCGAGATCTATAAACCAGGCGTCAGGAACCTATGGCAAGCGTCCCACATTTGGCACGAGCTACAATTTTCAGTGTGGCACTCCTACACCATACAAACAAATCTGTCAATTTTTGAGTGGATGTAATTTGATAATTTTGAAATGGAGCTTAATGAACTAACGCCTTTAGAATTATGGAAAGCAAAATTTATACGTCATTCCAAAAAATCTGGAAGATAACTGCAATGATAAATCGATATCTATTTTAAGTTGTTGGAGGGATTTGACAAAAAAAAATTACAAGGACTTTGCTTTCCGTCTCTTTAGTTCTACATATACGTGTTAACAAATATTTTCTCATAGAAATTTTTGAACCCAAAAAGAAGTTCAATAACTGAACATTCAGATTCCTGTCAAATTGAAAGTAAAAAATTGTACCCTTCTTTTTGCAATATAGGAAGTAGAGCGGTGCACAGGGACAAGGTTCACCTTAAAATATTAATTTTTTAATTACCTAAATTTAAGGAATTCTTACATTTTATGTTGTTTATTTCTTATTTTAAAAATATGTTTATAAAAGGTGCTTAATATATGTAACATTTTAATTTTTATTACATTTTGAGGGAATAGTTATATTATATGTTGTCTATTTTTATGTTAATACATATATTTTAAAAATGATGCAAAATTAATGTATAATAATATTCTATAAATCTGTATTCTTGATCTCTACTCCTTAACTCAGCACGCATTCCCACGATAATCATATTGTTTGAAATATTTCCTACTGTCTGGAACCCTGAATCATATTGGTAGATTTGCTTCGTACAACAAAGCTAGAATGTTGCTGACTCCTGGTCTAAAGTATTATGTGTGTGCACTGTAAGATAAGAAAAAACATAATATATCTCCAGTATAAAACTAATCTTAAGTTGAAAGTATTAATTTTTGATAATACTATATGAACTCCAAGTAAAATTAAGATTTAAAAAAATGAATTAGATTAATTTAATTTTAAAAAATCTGCAATGCATCTGTATATGCAAATTTATATCGTTTAACACATGTAATATCAATTAGAGAGACAGACAATGTTTATACCATTTACGAGTACGTTTAAATAAAGGGTGTTAAAAATTCTGTAAACATCTATGTAATAAATATAATCAACATTTTTTTTTCTGGTTTTCGTACTCCCTTCCGAGAAACTATAAGTAACTTAGGAAATTTATAAAAATTGATTGCTGGTAGTCAAACATGCTCGAGAGAATTAGGATTTCAATGATAATGAAAATAATGTTCTGACATGATTTAGAATATCTCCTAGTTAATTAGTGCTATTTTAAATAAAAAAATAAACGTGGTCTTTAAAAATATCATTGATTTTTGATTTATCTCAATGTGAAGTACAAAAGTGTATTGATTCCTTCTGAAAAGTTCTCCAGACATGAAAGATTTCGTTCTTATTGTCAATAACGTTTTTCGTAAAGAAAAAGAAGTATCAAAATGGTCAACAATGATGAAAAGAAAAATGGTTATGCATAAGCAAAAATATAATTACAGATATTTCAAATCCCAAGTTAAGTTTTTACTTTGTTACATAAAGGTAACTACACAACAAAACTGCAATATTCGTTGAAACAACATTAAAATTAAGTTACAATGAACACAGACTGTGAATCTTATGAAGTTGGAAATCAAATTTAGAAGTTAGAAGCTTACTGAAACTTTTGAAGAATAAAAAAGTAGACTGTTTCTAATATTGTATTGACCTGTACTCTTGATGAAAAGAGAAAGCGCGGTGACCTCCGTTTGACCTGGTGCTGTATGATGGAGCAAGATAGCAGCTACGCTGGACGGCTGAGCTGAAAGAAGCTAAACTTATTGCATCGAACCGGAAACTTAGGCGATCTAGATTGAAAACTTATGGGCCTTTAGGCAAAGCAAAGATGTACGTTGAGGAGAAGGAGGTTTTGACATGTTTTATTTATTAATTAATGTAAGAAATCATTAAGTAAAAAAAGGATAATTTTTATGCTAAAAAATACCAACCTGTACTACAGCACTATACTCAATCTCTACATTATTGAGAGAGAGAGAGAGAGAGAGAGAGAGAGAAGTGAGTGTATTCTGTAAAATATGCGCGTTTGTAATTAAATTAAACACTGTACGAAAATAGAGTAGAAGCGCTGGGATTGCTTCATGTTAACATATCACCTACAGAAATTATGAAGAATGAAGTGAGGTTTTGGATTTTTTTTCTAATAGTTAAATTATTTTAGTAAGACAATCCCCTTCTGCAAAATTTAACTAGCCTATAACTTACAGAAAATTTTTATTAAAAGAAAATAATCATTTCCGAAAAAAAAATTAGTTCATTTTATTAAAGAGTCAAAAATCTAAGAGTAGAGCAATGAACTAAAATGCAGCAGAAATTAATTTCCATTCTCTTAAATATAGACAAGTACGATAAGGATGGCGTTTTATTACATTTAATTAAGGCCCAAAATATTCATGAGATACCAGGATAGAAGTGAAAGTATAAAGAGAGAAAAATGATGACTCAGTCATGCAACCTGGAGATCCATTTTCAGTTGCTCTAACGCAGTGGTCTTCAAACTGTGTTCCATGGAACCCCGGGGTTCGTCGAGTCACAAGAAAAAATCAAAAACAAAAATTATAAATGCAAATGGATTCACGTTCTTTATGAAATTTGTATGTGACCACATGTATCTAAAGCCCATCCCAATAATTAAAATTGAAAATTCTATCTATACATAACAAATTTATTTTGTAATACTTTTTATAAGCATTTATTTATAACTTATTAAAAGAATATTAAAACGCTTTTCTTTAAATGTACTACTTTCTATATTATGAATATTCTATTGTTTACTATACATTCTATTGTCCAACGAAACAATTTTACATTCATTAGTACAATGTATTGCACATTTAAATAGTTTTCTAAAGGAAAACGCACCTTTTTTCATTTGAGAGGTAAAAAAAACCTAAGTGAAGGAGAAGGAAAACGTTATCGACAAATCAAGATTCGACATTAAAATCTATATTTAAGCAAGAATAGCCCCTAAATTTTTGATTGCAAATACATGCAAAATAGCAGGATTTCCTGCAGTTATGAAAATTTTAATGCCATTCAGAACAATGAGCTTAAGGGAAAAATATTTCTCAATGCGAGTGGTTACAAAATAAAATATAAAAAACAAATTAAACGCAGAATATGGAATGTGACTGCAATAATTTCAATAGACCTATATTTCTACACTTTGTGTAAAAAAATTCTAGCACATACCCCAGTTAGTAAATAAAATGCATGGGTAGGCAACAACTAAATTACAAATTAATATTATTGAATAAATCATATATTAAAATTTCTTTAATTTTTTATAACAAATATAATACTTTCTTTAACCATACATAAAGTACTTAAAATATGTTTATCTACTTTAAAAATCATTTTAAGATATATTATTCTAAGTGTGCGTAAGAGTATGGAATGGGGTTCGCAAAATACATTATAGTTCTAAAGGTTCTGTGAGTCGAAAAAGTTGGAAGACCACTGACAGTGGTCTTCAAACTGAGTTCTACGGAACCCTGGGGCTCCACGAGACATCCCCAGGTGTTCCAAGAGTCACAGTAAAAAATAAAAAATATAAATATAAATGTTTATGAAAAATGAAATCACTTTCTCTATGAAGCTTGAATAACCCTGATTATCTAAGCTTCCCAGTCATTAAAACTGAAAATTATAATACCTTTATTTTGCAATACTTTCTTAACTATTATTATAATAAAAGAATATTAAAGTGTTTTTTACTTTATATGAACTACCAGTTAGATTAAGAATATATTTTATTCATAACTAACCCAATTGTCCACAAAATAATTTTATACTCTTTAGAGTAATGTCTTACAAAATTAAACACTTTTCTAACGAAAAATGCATCTTTTTCCTTTGTGGAAAAAACACATTAAAAAAATACCCACAAGATGGAAAAAATTATCGATATGAATTCAGATACAAGGTTAAAATCTAAATTTAAGGAAGAATAGCTCTTAAATTTTAAGCTGCAAATTCATGTATATAGGATTTCTCACACAGCTACAAACATTTTAATGCCATTCTGAACAATGTACTTAAGTGAAAATTCTTTCTCAATATAAGAGGAAACAAAAATAAAATATAAAAGCAAATTAAATTTAACAGCAGATAACTTCAATAGACCTAGACTTCGACAGTTTGTGTAAAAAATGTAAGCACATATCCAAGTTACTAAATATAAAGCATTGATAGGAGGATAACCAATTAGTATTATCAATGAGTAAATTATATTAAAATTTTTTAATATAATATATAAATACAATACTTTTATATAACTGTCTTTACACAAAATACATTTAACACACATGTGTGTATCTACTTTAAGTATTATTTTAAGATATAATCTTCTAAGTGTGTGTAGAATGGGTTCTTCGAAAACACCTTATAGTTCTAAGGGTTACGCGAATGGCGCGAAGAAGTTTGAAGATCATTGCTCTACATAACGTTTATTAGCGAAATCAATATAATGAGCGTTTGACGCATATCAAGAGATAACCTCAATCTGAAACCACTTTTAGATATCACTGGTGTGGCCTCCTAGCGGTGAAGGTCATGAACACGCGGCTAGCGAGTCGTGAGTTCGAATCCTGGTGCCATTGAAGACTACCGCGTAGAGATGTTAAATTTTAAAGATTGGGGTGCAAGTTCAAGTATCTTTCTCGTCAATTGGCTGAGATTTAATTATGAAGTTAATCGTAAATAACTTTCTGGCCCGTTCTCATACTGTGCTGTGTGTGTGTGTTTTTTTTATTTAGATTTCAATTAAAAACTAAAACCAATTATCTTTGCGGATGAAATGAGGATGCAGTTCACATACTTTGTTGTGTGAACCTTACCTTTGCACATTCACAAAAAAATTGTCATTTTACTGAGCTGAAAGATATATCCAATAAATTAGGGTGTAGATCTTTATTTAATAATTCATACATTCTTGAGAAGTAAATTTCTTGTTTTAAAACAACAAAAGATATATTCGACGAAATTCAATAGTTTCACTCTTGTTTCCCCTCCCCTCCCCCTTTTTAATTATTACAGTGCACAGAATTCTTCTCTTTTCTGATTAGTTTTATTCTATAATCAATTGATGTAATTCATTACACACACACACACACACACACATATATATATGTAATAATTCCCAGTAATATAATCCTTTTTCATAACTTTTAACTACCAATGGTCCATCCCTTCAGGACCAACGTTTTAGTAATACATTAATCCGCCGCCTAACGAGAGTCTTTTAAACTACACCTATCCACCCACTCAGATCATGTGATTTGAGAAGCCTTTAAATACCGAGATTCCTGGGGACCACGCCCTTTTTCTCTTCTGTATTTGTCTACTTCAACATGTAGTCCGCTGCAGCTTGTTTTGTGCTTTTTGTTGTGTTTGTGTGTGTGAGTGTATTGTATCGTCCTTGTAATGTCTTAAGTGCTCAAAATGTATAATAAACAGATTCAATTAATCTCAAGACTACTTCTTCAGCATCAGTTTAAAGAATCCATTCCATCGGCCACGTCTATTATAATAGTCGGTAGGATGGTTAGTTCTACGCGGGAAAGAAATTACTTGCCACGCCCTGACGGGATTACAACAAGAACAACGTTCAACATGCGGTGATTCCCCGTTTTCATACTCCGTCTACAGAAAATATTTCCCATTTGAGTTTCGTCTGAAAATCTTAATGTTCATAATCTGCAATAATATGCACCAGAAAGAAAAAAATCTGTGGATTTGCTCATTCATCATAAATATGTGAAAAAGAAGGGGGAAAAAATCATTTTCAATCTATATTTTCAAAGTGCGCTAGATTGTGAAAAAAAGAAAACGTTTTTATCTTCAATGTGTTGAAAGCCAGATTTGATTATATTTCCTTTTAAGTGCGACAAGTATTTGTTTTGAAACGTAAAGGTTTAATGATGCACTCAGCGATTTTTGATTAGTGTGTTTGAAGTTTTCATCAATACAATAAACCGTGCATTTTTCTTCTGTCATTTGAAATTATCTGGGAGTTCTAAATTGATTATATATTTTTCCTCATTCGTTATTAATAATTTATTTTAAAATGTTTAAGAAAGATTTTGTAATTAGTATGCATAATAATTTGCAAACAAATCTAAAGTGTTATTTCTAATAATCTATTTTGATCCAAATCTTACAATGATGTTAATTTATGGTTTAGATATTTTGAAAATATTTAAGTTTTAAAGTTTTCCATATGAAATGGTGTATGGGTAGTGGTACCAATATAATTTTTTTCATTTAAAGCCTGGTCTTACCCAGCATTTTTTTTTATTATAAGCCGGGTCTTACCCCGCAATTTTTTTTGTGTCTGGTTTTACCCCAGTGTTTCTTTTAATATTATGGGTCATACCCCCATCGTTTATTTTTTAAAAATTATTCTTTGGTCCCTACCACCATTGTACTGTTTTTTGGTTTATTCTAATGTTTTTTCAATACATGTGTAACAAATTATTTTCATTTTTCGATTTTATTTAAATTACTTGATTGGGCAGTCAACTCTACGTATATATTATTGTGAATGTTATTACCATTTTGAAAACGTTTCCAGGAATCTCGGTTTTACCTTTTGAAATTTCGGATTAAATTTACTTAATGCTATGTTTTGTTTTGAAAGTAAACTGCATATATTTCATATTGATCATTTTTTGTTTTGATATTTAACATGAGAATTGATAACTTTACAGTGTTTTAAGTGTTTTACTGAATCAATACCAAAGTTTTGATATTTTTGCTTTGAGAATTTTATGTTGATACTGTGTGTTTGATATATTTAATGTGGTTTAAAAATTTTTTGGTTACTGTTAGATTTACTCTTTATTAGAATGATACAATTTATTTGATATGAAAATCAACAACTTTAATGTGTTTGAAATAATAGTGGTTTTGAGAGCACTTAGGCTGAGAAAATAGTAATAAATAAATAAGCAAATGTTTACATTTAGAAGAAAGAATAAATAATAAGGGTTTTGTAAGGATTGTGCATAGTGAGTACCTCAAGGGAATAAATACACCTTTGATTGTCAATATACTATTGCCTCCAAACTCGTACCCTTTGTCTTAGTAAAGTTAATACATAAAATAAAGTTATAAATAGTTTCTAAAAAAATCTCTTCGGTCGACTTGCAATTTCCAGTCTAAGGATATTTGTTTTTGAAGTTATTGTGCTCTATTCACGATAAGAAGTAAAACTTGTCTCAAATATTGTGCAAGGCGTGGGTCATCCTAATTTGTTTCTTTTCAGCCTCTTTCCACCCTCAGTGCTCTTATATGCAATTTTAGATCTGTTTAAAAAAAAAAAAAAGTTTATATTTTAATTTTTTTCTGTGTTTTAAAAATGTATTTTTGTGAATTCATATTAGAAATGTGGCACATAACTATTTCATAACCATCATCTCCATGCAGTATTTGCGACAGACAATTCTTTCACATACCAGTGTCTTTTAAAACCCAATATTGTGATAACTTCCATTCCAATATATGACTCACCTTTAAACTCTGCTTCCCAGTGCATAGGGAAGCCTATTGGTGTTCCACATGTTCCAAACGAGGTACAACATCCTTCTACTGAAGCCTCTGACCTAGCATATTTACATCTTCAAGTGTCCGGACACGTCTCAACCTTGCAAAGTCTAGCTAACTTGGGCAAGGCAACTAGAAAGAACTAACTTCATTTGTTTCAACTAAAACTTTTACAGGATGTGTGTCATTTACAATTATTTTTAAAATTTAGTTTCGGTTTTCATTTTATTTTAGGTATTTAATAATCTTATTTTGATATTTTTGTTTTGTGCAATTTTATATTTATAATTTACTAATGCATATTTGTTTCATAGTTTTTTGCCACATATTCTCCTTGTTCCAAATCATTTTCATGTGTTAAAGTGAAGGGAAATTTAAAAATAAATATTAATCTAAATTTAAATTTTAAAATTAATATCTCTGTAGGATATGGGTGTGTACTAAGGGCCCAGCGCACACACGTGTCTTGCGGAGGGGGGAAATGTAATAATTCCCAGTAATATAATCCTTTTTCATAACTTTTAACTACCAATGGTCCATCCCTTCAGGACCAACGTTTTAGTAATAAGTTAATCCGCCGCCTAACGAGAGTCTTTTAAACTACACCTATCCACCCACTCAGATCATGTGATTTGAGAAGCCTTTAAATACCGAGATTCCTGGGGACCAATCCCTCTTTCGCTTCTGTATTTGTCTACTTCAACATGTAGTCGGCTGCAGCTTTTGTTGTGTTTGTGTGTGTGAGTGTATTGTATCGTCCTTGTAATGTCTTAAGTGCTCAAAATGTATAATAAACAGATTCAATTAATCTCAAGACTACTTCTTCAGCATCAGTTTAAAGAATCCATTCCAACGAACACGTCTATTACATATATATATATATATATAAGGAGATTAAACGTCTCATAATTTATCTATTTCTACAGCATTAAAAACGCCGTTGGTATATTACTGATTCTTTAGACTTTAAATTTGGTAGTTTATTGGTGATTACAAGAAATACAAGATTATTAATGGTTTCCATGCTCCTTAATAATAGGGATTAATATTCTCTAAATAATGATGTTCTTTCTATAAACAGATAACCAATTATTCCCATTATTTAGATACGTGACTGTATTTTTAACACGCTTTTATAAGTTTCACTTGCATGTAACGGAATCTTGGAACTCGATTTTCACCCACTTAAAAAGGTCAGATTAATTCGAAATTTTGCACACTTGTCAAGGACCGATGACAATACAATAATTTCATAATTTTGTTCCATTGTCCTCAACGGGATCGTCAGGAATCACGATAATCAGATTTGGCGACAATTCCATATACCACTTCCAGATTTGGCAACTTATTGCACATACAATTTTCAGATTTGGCGACTAATTCGATATACCATTTCCAGATTTGGCGACTAATTCCAGATTTAGCGACTAAAAGAAAAAGGTGTAACCCTACAGGGAGTGTTTTTAATTAATACACTTGCGGTTTATCAAAATAAAACAAACAAAAAATGTGTTCTGTATGTGAGAAAGTGGAGGGTGGGTGTGCGCTATCAATTTCTTACTATAACATAAACATTTTTCTGAAAATGAAAAAGAAAAAAAAAGGCTCGTGATGTGAAAAAAAATAATTTATGTTTTAACTGCTAAATATTTTTTATTTTTATAAAGCAATACGTTTAGATGTGATTATACGAATTAACATTATAGCAATACGTTTAAAAGATGAGAATATTTGATTTTAAACTGTGTGACTTTCCGATGAGCTAGACTTGAAATTTGGACCATATCTCAGAACTGGAGGACAATGCATGAAAATGTGAAAAAAGAAGGGGAAAAAACGAAAAGGAGGAATTTTATACTTTTTAGTCCGTTATAAAAACAGGGTACCTTAATTTTTTTTTAATTCGAACTTTTTTCTTCTTACCACACATTTTATTTGTTTGGCCTGTTTTTATGAGACTTAATTTAATATAACGATACGGGACTCATCCGAGGCCCGTAAACGGGGAGAATAAATACACTTCAGACCCTTTAATCAAATCCATTTAAGAGCAAGACTTATTCCAGAAGCCACGTAATTCTGGCTCCAAATATCAAACTCAAGGATAAATTGAACGATGAATAAATGACAGTTTAAAAAACTAAAAAACACACTTTTATTGTAAATCGAACTAAAAATGAAAAATAAATTAATAATTTTAAAAAAACTAAAGAACACGCTTTTATACTGAATCGAACTAAAAAGTAAAAAAATAATTCTTTATTTAAGAATAAAATGATGAACGAGAAAATTAATGTCATTGGGTAAAAGCGTGGGGTGCAATTTCGGAATTGAAAGAAGTTAGAAACTATAACAATTGATATATTTATAAAACACCCCACGCTTTTACCCCAATGACATTAATTTTCTCGTTCATCATTTAATTCTTAAATAAAGAATTATTTTTTTACTTTTTAGTTCGATTCAGTATAAAAGCGTGTTCTTTGGTTTTTTTAAAATTATAATTTATTTTAATGCGTTTTTCTGGGTTCTTCCTTGTATATAAATACTTGATATTTGAATAATGCCTCTCTTGTATTTTTGGCTTTGTATGAGAAGCATACTCGAATAAATGATGTGATCACGACCAAGCTTTTTTAATTTTTTGGCCAAAATCATTTAAGTATTTCTAATCGAAATGTAAATTTTTCGCTGGCAAATACTTGCATGCATATTTGTGTGTGTGTTATGAGAATGGGAAACGGGTTTATTTCGTTAGCCTGTAAAGACTAAGAACTTACAAACAAACAGTTTATTCTAACAGCTAACAAAAAGGGGACAGCACAAATACTATTTCAAGTTAAACATGCAAGCACGCATCGTCGCCGATTAGCTAAAAATTCGTCTTAAGTATTTTTTCATGTAGTATCTGTTCTGTGCATCTGGGGAGTGCCAATCGCTTCCCTGCGAAGCGAGTTGAACCACGTGTTAGAGTGCATGCAGTGCGGAAGGAAGAAATATTTTAGATATACAATAATAATACTAAATAAAATACACTAATACTAATTAATAATATATAAAGATAAAATTTAATAGACTACTTACTGATATAGAGTTAAAACTAGAAGGTGATAACACTTACCTCGTTGCACAACATCTTGTTAATGTTTCCCTTTAATACAAAGGGAGTAATAAAAAAATCGCATAAAGTAAAATTAGTAAATTAAAATAAATTAGAAGTAAGTCTATGCATAAATATATATTTGCAAACCTTAAATATTGAAAAAAATGCATTCGAATTATAAGGACTTCTTTACATACACAGTGATACTAATATAAAAAATGGCGCCTATAGAGACTGCCGATAGAAGTGAAAACTTAGAACTTTTAGTATTAAAATTTGAAATTTCATAATGTTTGAATTAAAATTATCAACTTAAATCTGGTTTTCACATCTATTGACACTCCGAGCAACAACTAAATGCATGTTTATATGTTTTTTTATTATTCAAATGTATTACGGGCTGTGCAAGATCATGACAAAATATAAATACAATTCAATTGAAATAACAATAAATATACAATCATATTATTTATGGATAGTATTTGTATTTACTTAAATTTCAATGTACTTGATTTTTAACATTGTTTTAATTGTTTGCATCATTGACATCATTAATTTCAACAATACTTTCAATTATTTCATTTTGTTCTAAAAAAGATACAATAAGCGTATTTATCTAAGTATCGCGTAAAAACCGCATCGATCGTCGATTTATACATTGTTGTACTGAGTTTTCGACCATTAAGTGTTTCATTTAGAAATTCAATTAGTGGTAGATTTTTATCACATGCAAAGTTAATATTGAAGTCTCCACTTAAAATCATCGGTACATTATCATATTTTTCTCCAAATCTTTTTTCGAGTATTTCAGAACCTTCTTTTGTATAAATCATCAAATTTTCGAATAAAAATGGTTGTATCTGTCTCATAGATTTTCCAGGTGAAATATTAATGGCAACCATTAATATGTATTGGCCATTCTCGGAATCGCAACGAGCAACTCATATTTTGCCTATATCAGAAATTTTAACACCAATGCTTCTAGTGAATTTAGTATGTATGTCCATATGTGAAGTAATGAAGTGTGATGTATCTTGAGTATTGTGATAAATAGCTACGCCTGCTGCTGGAACTTAGGGTCGTTTATAATTTACAACAAAGTTGAAATTCGGAATATCAAGTAATTCTCTGTTTTTCATACGAATGTCTGACAAATTAGAACATTTGACTTTTTTACGATAGCATCATCTTTTAGGTCATCTGCATGTGCATGCAAACTTTGACAATTGAATGAAAATATCGATAATCCTTTCTTGTTGGAGATGAATTCTAGAAAAGTTTTGGTGACCGTTTGTAGTGTATTGCTTTGTAACCTTTTCAATTCTAACGTTAGCTCGTTAATGTTAATTTTAAATAATATAAAATTTTCAAACGCCAAAATAAATACGAGTATTTAAAATAATTTTCTGTTGTATATTTTTTATCTTAAAAATATTAGTATATTTATTTAGTACTCACTATTGTACTGCACAATGTTTCATCAATTAAACGATTCAAATAATAATCAAACAAAAACCAACAATGCACAGAATATGCACATTGGAGTTTTCACTAAATTCATTCAATTTCACTTTTTGATATACGCAGCACTGTACGTCAGCTGTATAGCTACAAATATACTGCTATAAGCATGTCGGTGACGCGAACGCATGAGATATCACCCATCCAAAAAGTGTCTAAAGCGAACAGCACACTGCGCATGCGCCAGTCAGAGCATGTCGGTGACGCGAACCCATAAGATTTTCCTCTGTCAAAAAGTGCCCAAAGCCGCTAAAGAAGTTTTCACTTCAAAAAGCATTATTAATTTTACTAAGCATGTAGTGCCAGCTTTTGAGTAACTATATAATTGATTTTAATTAATATAATTATATATATATATATATATATGTAATGACTTCTTCTAATTCTCCTTAACTGTACCCCGTGAAATTATTTTCTAGTTCTTTCGCCTAAGACTGTTATAATCTTAATCTAATTGTACGACCGCATAATCTTAATCTTAATCTAATTGGTCCAGCGCATTTCCAGCCAATCACGACTCCTGTTATAAAAGAGTCGTACGACCTTCACCGCCACTATAAAAGCTCTTAACACACGGTTACGCGAGCTTCTTCTCTTCTTGTCATCATGTAGTCTGCCGCATCTAGTGTTTGTGTATTGTGTGTGTCTATTTGTGATTACGTACATCTATGTGTCGTCCTTGTCTTGCTTAAATGTTTTCAAGATGTATAATAAAAAGTTTAATTAACCACAAGAATGCCACTGCAAGCTCCATTCAAAAAATCCATCATTACTACATCGTCGTATTACACACACATATATATATATATTGTGAAATTGTTTCTCTCGAATTTCACTATTAAATAATTCAAGAATTTGCAGGAATTTCAATTTCTTCTCCAGCCTTTACTTTCTTAAACAGCAATTGCTTAAATTCTAACCGCATTTGAAAGATTTAAATTTTCAAAATTATACAATCTTCTGAAAATTTTAATAGTGTGAACTTTCAATTTCACAATGATATTGTATTATTGTACTGTAGATTAATATCGTTTCTTTGGAATTTATGCGCATGGACATTACTTGACCTAAGTGTGAATAGTATTGATGTAAAAATGGCTCTAGTATAGTTTCGACTTCACTATCTTTCAGTTTTTCCTTCCCAGTATTTACACTAAAGCTCACCAAGCACATAACGTTAAATGTGCTGTTACAAGATGTGCTGTAACCTCAAATAATCAAACATAATTGAGGTTTCCACATAATTCCATCAAGCCTACACTACAAGATGACAAGAGCTCTGCCATGCTTTGCACTCAAACTCTCTATTCTCTACAACATGTTATTGCTATATATTTAACATTTTCGTAACACAAGCGTACAGCACGTGCGTCGGGTATCCCTACCACAAAAGCACTTGCCTGTAAGTATCCAACTGAAATTGCGAACACACAGTGGAAACCATCTCCTCACTACAGATACCTCACACATCGGTTAGATCCGAGACGAATATTTGCGTGTAATACAAAAATACAGTACATAGATGGTTTGGGCCCTTGAGTCTATGTAGGGGTAAACTATGTAGTGTGCCCTCTAGGGTAAATGAAAGTTTAATCAATTTTAGCTTCTAATCAATCATTCAGGTTTTTATCAAATGTCTTATGAATCCATGTTAGGAAGATTAAAATTTCATCATATTAAATGAAAGAAGAAAAACTCTTGTGAATAAATATATTTGTTCTTCAATAACTCTTAAACAGAAATCTATTATTTTATTTACATACATTTAAGTGCCACTGAATAAGGCATAGCAAATGCTATGCAAATTGTGTAACGCTGCACATCATTTATGCTCAAGTGAGGGCGCTGTGGTTATTGCATATAAAACACGTACTGTGGTTGTTCTGAATTAATTGTTGGAATTGCTATTATGGGTAAACTGTCTGATTTTGGCGCCTTCGATCGGAGACAAATCGTAGTGTGCGACTCAAGGAACATTCATTTTCCGAAATCGTCCGACAGCTAAGATTTTCAAGGTTGACACTGTCAAGAATATACCAAGAATACATGGAGAGTGGACGAAAAACTAGCGATTGGGCAAACTGAAAATGACAATTAACCTTGACAATGCGTGGTGAGAGACATCTCATATTGTACCGGGCCAGTGAAGACAAACATTAGCTGAAATTACCACCCCGTTGAATGACAGTGCCAGTCGTACAGTCAGTAAATGGACTGGGCAACACTCGCTTAACCGTATGGGTTTCGGGAACCGTCGACCAACGATTGTACCTTTGCTCAATGCTCGCCATCGAGCTGCACGTCTTGCCTGGGCAAAAGAGCACAGAGACTGGGGTGTAGAGGAATAAAACGAGTAGCATGAAGTGATGTGTCTCGATTCCGACTACTGAACACCGACAGGAGGTTGAGAATATGGCACCAGGCTCATGAAGCCATGGATCATGCATTCCAGGTTTGAACTGTACAAGGGCATGGTCGCTTAATCATGGTCAAGGGTGTTTTTTCGTGGCACTGTTTGGGATCCTTGATGCGTTTACCAACTTCCCTCAATGCAATTCGGTACTTATAGTTGCTGAGTGATCACCTCTATCTATTTATGCCGTTCTGTTATCTACACGGTAATGGAGTTTTTCAGTAAGACATCTGTACCTCTCACAAGTCCCGGTTGGCTACTGGCTGGTTGAATGAGCATTCTTCTGACTTTTCTGTCATAAATTGACCACCTATAAGCTCAGACTTAAATCCTATTGAGCATCTTTGGGATGTTTTGGAACAAGGCGAGAAAGGCAGCACCAAAGAACACACCATCACACAGAACCAACAAACCTAACTGAATTATGGACAGCTTTAGCCAATATTTCGCAAGTCATTCCCATGAAATATTTCTAGAAACTTGTTGAATCTATGCCACGTTGTGTGGCAGACGTTATCAAGGCCAGAGGAGGCCCACCTCTTTACTAGGTAGGTATCACTAATTCAGTGGCATTTCAGTATATTTCAAGAAAATATGTGAAGAGGAATATCATTTACAAGAATGTTTGTAATCGTACTAATTCTTATATTTAGCATTTTAATAATTTGTAGTTAATTTACTTTAATTTTGTATATCTATAATGTACTCATATATGTTATGTAATATCATGTAAAAAAATAATATCATTGAAAAGGAATACATCTTGTTCAATATGGAATCTTGAACCTGGAACAGAAAAGAAAATCCATTCAGGCATTCGTATGAATACGATGAAATTCTTCTGTCGGAATCAGATTTTTTTTAAAACCTTGTCAGCATTCTGTGTCTTGTTCTATATGATAAAGATGATTTTCGTATTATATGCCAGATATATTGAAAGCATTCCGTCCGGGAAAAGAATAAAATGCTAAGCCTTTAAAAGTGCTCAAGTATGAATAAAATCTCAAATCCCTTTTCTACACAAAAACAGAGCTATGTGGAATAGATATGAACAAAATAAAAGTAGAATAAAATAAGAAAAAAAAGAATTTAGAAAAAAGAATTATATTATTTCAGGTCGCTTTTCACTTTCCTCTTTTTGAAGAAAGGAACAAAATAAAGAAAAGAATTAAAAGAAAAAGAATTCAAAAAGAAAAACGGGCAGAACGAAAAATGTTAGAATCGATTTCACTCAAATAGCGAATAAAATAAAGAAATGCGAATTTGGATTTTTTCCCTTATGCACTATCCGTAACCGGCTTTCAAAACCGTATCGATTCATATCGATGCTCGCCGTTTGTCATCGTATCGTCTGACAGTAAAGCGCCATTTATAATCCATCGTTTGAATGTACTTTTCGTATGGAAATGACATTTAAATTATTAATAGAACTTTTCTCTGGGTTGACCTTAATTATAATCCACCTTCTGAAGTTTTTCCGTTTCTTCCACAATAATTACTGCAACAGTCATAAAACCGTTTTCTGATTTATTTTTCTTTATATTCCTTGTTTTTCTTTCTTCCTTTATTATTTTTTTTTGAAGGATGTGAATTTTTATCCGATTCTTTTCTGTTATTTAACACATTGTTTAGTTGTTCGTTTGTACTTAAATTGCATTTCTCTTTTTATTTTTATGCTGGTGCTTCAGTTACCAAGATACTTGCATTTACGCGAAAAGTAATAATTCAGAATGTACAGGAAATGATATTTCTTTTGTACTATCTTGCAGGGACTTAATAGATGGAGAACGATTTCAATTTGGATATTATTTAGATTAAGAAGGGGAAAAGATCGTGTGTCTTAAGAAGTAATTTTTAGTAGTAAAAAAAAAATATTAAGCAAGACCTACTATATGTAATTTTTACTAAATATATACTCACATGCACTTTTTACTTTGAAATTTTAATAGTCATCACTAAAAATTATAAAATAATTTCCTCGAAACATTTGTGCTACGATGACTACTTTAATATGTTGGCTATATAAATGTAGCCTATATATAATGTTGCGGTTTAAAACTTATTAAACCTCCATTTTATATAAGTTTAAAAGCTGCCCTCTTTCATCATTGCTTATAACATTACTGCATCCACCAGTTTTATTTTCCAAAATATCAATGATATTTTTTTATCTTTAATATTTAAGTAATTTTAGTCTCTCAACAAGAGTACATTAATATACAGCGTGTCCGAAAAAAATTGTACCTTTTGTTAAAAATTTTTCTCTAGTTTCTTTGAGGTACTTTAGGAATTTTTTATTATATCAGAAGTTCGGTAATATGTCACACTAAGTTTTTTTTTTTTGTACCAAAGTACTTTACAAAGATTCAAAAGGGCGCCTTTCGTGACACTGCAGCTATCTAGGCGATAATCCCTTTTAGTTTATACTCGCACCAATATGTCTCTTGTAACTACAGAAAAAGAATGTACTCTTTTTCTTCATAATGTATGTACCCAATGTGTAGAGAATGGTGAAAATTGGCCTCTAAGTCAACATTCATTTTTTGCCGTTACAGGAGACATGTTAGTGCGTGAGGTGCTTTGTAGTACATTTTTACACTTACTCAGCACTTCGGAATATAACTAGTAAGAAATTATAACAATTAATAACGAGCACCCACGCTTTTACCACAATCACATTAAATTTCTAGTTTATCCTTTTATTCTTATATTAAGAATTATTAATTTTTTTCTTATTTTTTAGTTCGATTTAACATAAAAGCGTGATTTTTAGTTTTTTTAAACTATCATTTATTTTTCATTTTTTAGTCTTTTATGGCATTCCTGTTTTTTTTAAATATTTTTTTTTATCAATAAAACTTTTGTAATATGATTATCAAGTAACTTTTTTTTTATTTTCCATTCTTTAACTTTTAATCTCATATTTACTCTGAAACGGGATCTTTCAATGGAATTTTCATTTTCGATATTAACCAGAAATTGCAAGAAGCCAGGTTCAGCGTTGATAGTGTCTAGTAGGTCCTGTACAACTGCAAGACCGAGTTTCTTCTGTTTCACCATCAGAAGATTGGAAACAATTTTTTACAACCACTGTGCGCATGATCACTCAAAATTGCATTTGAAGAAAATGTGCTGATCTCAATTTGTTCAGAAAGTCTCTAGTACGGTTAAACGACGATCTTCCATTATCAGATTTTTTACTTTTTCAACAACAACTGCATTTCGAGCGGTTTATGGCCTCCCGGAACGCTTATCGCTCTCTATCGACCTGTGGCTACTTTTGAATCGCTTAAACATCTCCCTAATTTGTGTGACCACTATAGAATCGTCTCCAAACACATGTTGACTCTTTTGTATTGTTTCACTAAGAAAATCACCAAGCTTTTGACAAAAAATATAATGCAGTGCCCCTGCTCAAGTCGTCCAGTCATCTTTAGAGAAATGAAAATCCGACAAACACGTATAACTGCAACTCCCTCGACTTCTTGCTGGAAACGACTGGTGCAATAGAACGGTGGGAAAAAATTGAAGCATGTGCTGTAAATCAGGCTTTCTTCGATATTTTCAGGTTCGTTTGATTTAGTCAATATTCTTATTCAATAATTTCATCTCAAATAACAAGCCAATTAAAGTTAATAACAACAAAACAACTTTAATAATTTATAAATTACCAATTGTTAAATTGGTTTTCAGCTGGTTATACCGCTAGCCACTCGCTTCAAAGGGGTACATACATCTAGCAAACAGAAGGAAAAAAAACACTTTTTTACAAAAACAAGGGAGGAGGGTTACAACAATTTTCTAACGTGAATAATCAACGCCAAGGACTCGATGAACTGGGGTTTTAACATGTGCATTAAGGTGTCAAACCCCACCGTGCACAGTGGCGCTTTAGAAGCTTGTGGTAAACCCGACCATGGTTCCCATACAGAATATGACAACCCCTTAGAATAGTTTTGAGAATCTGGCCTGGCGGACGCAGAGCGATGTAAAACACACGAAACCGATGTGTGACGAGCACCGCAATAAATTAATATAGAATGAGATATGTTGCCTCTTTTCACCATAGTGGTGACCCCGTATCTTCACGCAAAACCTTTACCTTGTGAATAGTATTTCACAAAATCGATGGTGATGAAAAAAACATCGTCATTCAACTAAATTTAGTATAAGGACTCAATTCCTTTGTCTATGGATCCAAGCATCTACTTCCTTGGTTTCGATTTCGGGTGTGGCTCTCATCTTCAACTGCAAATGTATCACAGATAAGTGGATTTTTTTTCTCTGTTTCATTTTTCTGTGCTTTTAATTTAACTTGAATTGTTTTATCAATTTCGTATTTTATTTATTCTTTCATATTTAATGCTAAAATTACTTGATTGCATGTAATAATTTCGGATGAAATAAAATTCTTGTGATACAAGTTTTTAAAAAATATCATGTGTTCTATCGATGAAAATGCCAAATTCTAATTAAATATAATATTACTGATTATTATAGCGTTTTTATTATTGAATGTATATCTATTTTATTGTTCATTTAGTAATTTTGTTCTAAAACTTGCACAATGTCGGAGTGAGTGAGTATAACGTCCCACTGTTCAGCTACACGAGGGCTTTTGGGACGGTCGCGTAATTTTGAACCATGTCAAGTGACGCGGACGACACCTGAGCTGCACCCCCTCTCCTAACTACCACACCACACCAACGGGGACGTTTGAGCTCTCGACAGATTTAACGTGCATCGCCCCCCTACACGGCGGATCTTTAGTGGTACTAGGATCGAACCCATGACAAACTAGCCATGATCCGATGCCTAGACCACTCGGCCACCGCGGCCACTGCACAATGTCGGAAGTAAATGCTGTAAAAATACCAGTATATAATAGATCCGATCCCACCTTGTGGTTTGTTATGTGCGAGAGAACATTCGCTTTAGCAACCCCAAAACCAATAACTGAGTCTTTAACTAAGTACACACACACACACACAATTACATTAGTAGCTCATCTCCCTCCCGACACCGCGTCTTTAGTTCGCGATGTCCTCATGCACCCAGATGCCACTGATCCCTACGCGCAAATAAAAAACGAACTCATAAATCGTTCAGGGAAATCGTCCCAGCAGGAGATTCGGAAACTCCTTTCGGGGGAAGAATTAGGCTCTCGAAAACCTTCCGAACTACTGCGTAACATGAAACGGCGCGCAGAATCTTTGAATGTTGATGATAAACTGATGACGGAGTTATTTCTGCAGCGTTTGCCGTCTTCGGTTCAAACAATTTTAGCTGTTGTTTCTGACCTCACGTTAGACAAAGCCGCCGACATTGCGGACAGAATTCTCGAAGTCTCGCCATCTCATATTGAAACTTTTTCTGTTTCTAATAAAAACGAGCAATCATTAGAATCTAAACTGTTCCGTGAAATTGAAAAATTAAATAAAAGAATTGATCGCCTTTCAATCTCTCGTGGTCGCTCTCCATACCGTCGGAACAAAAATTCTAGTGAAAGAAGCATTTCGAATAAGCATGATTTTTCGATTTGCTGATTTCACAGGCGTTTCGGAAAAAAATGTAGAGAAGAAAAATGCATTAAACCATGCACATGGCAGGGAAACGAAGCCAGCAAAGAATAATGGCGACTTATTCTTTGCCCAAGGAATCACGTCGCCTGTTCATTCGAGACCGGACAACAAATATCTCCTTTCTGGTCGACACCGGTTCTGACGTGTCTTTAATTCCTGCTAATGCCTATCAAAAAAGAAATGCTTCACAACAAACCCTTTTTGCCGCGAATTCATCCTCAATTAATGTATATGGGCAGAAAACATTAACCTTAAATTTTAATTTACGAAGAGATTTTATGTGGACTTTTCTGATTGCAGATGTAAGTACACCAATTCTTGGTGCAGATTTCCTCCATTATTTTGAATTGGTGCCAGATCTCAGACATAAATGTCTTAGAGATACTAAAACAAAATTACAATCAGTAGGCCATTTAAAACATGCTAATCTCCACTCTGTTCAAATTTCTATTTCTAAAGATACAATTTATCATAAACTTTTGAAAGAATTTCCCTCTATCACAAAATTGCCTAATCCAAATCAACCAGTGAAACATAACACTGTTCACCATATAATAACAAAAGGACCTCCTGTGGTAGCAAAACCCCGAAGGTTGGCCCCAGATCGCCTAAAAATTGCAAAAACAGAATTTCAAAACATGATGCATCTGGGACATTTACGACCTTCGAAAAGTAACTACGCTTCCCCACTTCATATGGTTCCTAAGAAAGGTACTTTAGATTGGAGACCTGTTGGCGATTATAGAGCGTTAAATTCTCAAACATTAAAAGATAAATACCCCATTCCTTGTATTGCTGATTTTACAGCTGAATTACATGGCTCAAAAGTTTTTAGTTGAATTGATCTAGTAAAAGCCTATCATCAAATTCCTATTCACCCAGATGATATACACAAAACGGCAATTTGCACTCCGTTTGGTTTATTTGAAAGTACACGAATGCAATTTGGATTGTGTAACGCATCCGCAACGTTTCAACGCTTTATCGATGAAGTCACTCGTGGCTTACCTGGAATTTACGCTTTTGTCGATGACATTTTAATTGCATCTAAAAATCCCCAGGAACATTATCAACATTTAAAGAACCTATTTTCAAAATTAGATGAATGCGGTCTATGCATTAATGTATCTAAATGCATATTTGGTGCATCATCAATAGACTTTTTAGGCTTTAATCTGTCAGAAAATGGAATAAAACCTCTACCTGATAAAGTAAAATGTATTCTAGATTTTCCTAAGCCAAACACATTAACACAATTGCGTAGATTTTTGGGCATGTTTAACTTTTATAAGTGCTTTATACCAAAAGCCACACATATACTTGCTCCCATTGTTCAGTTTCTGGAAGGACATACAAATCAAAAGAAATCTCATTCTAGTGTTCGCAAATCATCCGAACCATTAAAATGGAATGAAAACGCAGAACAAGCTTTTCTTGCAGCAAAAAACGCTATTGCAGAAGCTACCCTTTTAAGACATCATATTCCAGGAGCTCAATTGAGCCTATGGGTGGACGCTTCAGATATTGCTATTGGAGGCGCTTTATCCCAATTATTACAGGGGAAATGGGAACCAATAGCCTTTTTCTCCATGAAACTTAACAAAAGTCAGCAAAAGTGGTCAACTTATGATAGGGAACTATTTTCAATTTATTCGGCTATAAGAAAATTCAAGCATATGTTAGAAGGCAGAAACTTCACAATATACACTGACCGAAAGCCCCTAATTTATGCTTTTAAACAAAACCTAAATAAATGTTCTCCTCGACAACTACGCCACTTAGATTTAATTTCCCAATATTCTACCGACATTCGGTATGTGCAAGGTTCAGAGAACATCGTTGCTGATGCTCTTTCCAGAATCGAAATTGATTCCATTACTAATTCTCGAAATTTAAATTTTAAAGAATTTGCATTAGCACAGAAAAATGACCCAGAAGTTCAAAAATTTCTGCAGAATAATGAATCATCTCTTAAATTAGAGCTAAAACCATGCCAAACCTCAGATTGCAATTTGCTTTGCGATATTTTAACAGGAGTTCCACGTCCTTTCGTCCCTGCATCGTTTCGAAGAACAATATTCAACCATCTTCACAATCTTGCACATCCAGGGATAGTAGCATCTACAAAACTCATCTGCTCTCGCTACGTGTGGCCTGGCATGAAAAGCCAAATAAAGCAATGGGTTCGGTGTTGTGAATCGTGTCAAAAGTCGAAAATCCAAAGGCACACTAAAACACCTATAGGAACGTTCTCTCTTCCTGATGCTAGATTCACTCACATTCACATAGATATTGTAGGTCCCTTGCCACCCTCTGAAGGTCATCGTTATCTTCTTACGATAATCGACCGCTTCTCCAGATGGCCATAAGAATGCAAGCAATTTCTCAATTTGACATTATCCATTCCAGACATGCAAGCAAAAACATTTGCGTGCAATTTTGACACTTGGATCTCTGTTTTGGTTGCCTATCTATAATCACCTCTGATCAAGGGAGGGGAAGTCTTTAGTTTCTGATAGAGAAATAAATAATCGAATTTTATCTTTTCACAAACAATTAAAAATACAAATTAATAATAATTTTAAATTTCCTCATGTATTTCTTACTCCAAAATTTCATAAAGACCCAGTCATGTTTAAAACAGTTACTAATGGTTTTAATACATATATATCAGCAAATCAGACAAAATTATCCATGAAATATTACAAGATACACTAAATAATCTTAAATCCACATCCATAATTAAAAATAGTAAAGAACTCATTGAACAAATTAAATATACAAAAATTTCTTTAGTATATAGTTTAGAATTTGAAGATCTTTTTAACTCTATTAATATTGATCATATAATTAAAATACTTGTAAAATTACATAAAGATAATGTATTTAAAAATGTCAATTATGAGAGATTTGGTTCTCTACTTAGGTTTATTCTAAAAGAGAACTGGGCCGCGGTGGCCGAGTGGTCTAGGCATCGGATCATGGCTAGCGTGTCATGAGTTCGATCCTAGTACCACTAAAGATCCGCCGTGTAGGGGCGCGATGCACGTTAAATCTGTCGAGAGCTCAAACGTCCTCCCGTTGGTGTGGTGTGGTAGTTAGGAGAGGGGGGTGCCAGCTCAGGTGTCGTCCGCGTCACTTGACCATGGTTCAAAATTACGCGGACCGTCGCCAAAAGCCCTCGTGTTGCTAATTCAATGCGACGTTAATATTCACTCACTCACTCACTCTAAAAGAGAACTATGTTTATGATAATGGTAAATATTATTAACCGATTGAAGGTTTACCACAAGATGGCCCAGCTAGCAGCTGTCTTGCAAATTTATATTTACATTATTTTGAAAAGAGTTTCATTGACAACTCGAAACATTACATTTTTCGCTATATAGATGATTTTATCATTTTTGGCTAACAAGACAACTTTAAACCTAACATTAATTTTTATATACAACTAGCTTTTACCCGCGGCTCCGCTCGCGTTGATGTCTTTAAATAACTGTCAAAGTCGTAATCATTATCATTAGAAAGTAAATAATATAATATGGTAATTTTTTATTGCTTGAGTTGAACCAATAAAATTTAAAAATTCTAAAATTGAGCTTAGTTTAAAAAAACTGAAAACATAATTTATTATAATAATTAACAACAAATATTCAATAACTTAAACTATTAATATTTTTAAAAATCGAAAGTATCTACGTTTAATATATAATTCCTCTTTAAAAGAACTCAAAACAGAATATTATTCTAAGATGCTACTGTATACCAAATTACATGTTCTTCCGTCAGTTGCAAATATGTGAAGATTTGGGCATTGGACACACCGATCAGGCTACATATAGTTGGCCATGGGAAAAACATTGCTTTTTTAAATGCACCCCTGCTACCTGAAATGTTAGCTTTGTTAATAGCAACAGTAAAACTGAAAATTGAACTTGTTTGAATTGAAACGGTAGGTCAGTGGGGATACTTGGAATTCGAGGTATGATAACACTATGCCTTTTCATGACATATGTTTAAATATTGGCACCAAGTATATTCTGCATCAGTTTTGTGACTATGTTCCTATACATAGTCGAGGAGCATCGAGATTTTGCATAACTGGTACATTTAGGATAAATTCTGTTACGTGATGTTACAATGCTATAAAATTTTACTTTAATTCTCAAATAATTTCATTATCGAAGCCATTTCCGTCAACACGTCTAGGGCTAATAATTCCAAAATCATGTAGCTTCTTCCTAACCATTCTGAAAACCTTTATTGCGTTTCGTTGTAGATGTGTTCATTGAAAGGCATATTTGGTTGTTTTTCGTCGCAAAATATCTTCCGCCATGTAGTCTTTGTACTTATTACGAAAGGTCTGAGGATTAGAAAGACAGAAGATGAAATAAGCATTGCATAAAGCTCCCTAATTTCCCCCTATTTCGGCGAGTAACATTGTATGGATGCCTCCATAGTATATCTTCAAAGTAGTACCTCCATGTAAAATATCTGGTTCAGTATAAGTGAAAAATTTTGTGCAAAATATGAATATTGTATAATTAGGTTAAAAAAAATCAAAGTAATAAATACTTTCAAAACTATACTAAAGTAATTAAAGCTTTTTATGAAACTGTCAATTAACGTTACCATAGAATTTTCAATATCACGCGCACGCAATTCGCTAAAACTTTATTTAGTTTCCCTCTTTAAAAAGTGGGAGAAAATTTGCATTAAAATATCTGGGATTGTCGGAATAGAGAACTTCTTCGCCAACTTGGCGATATTTCTCAAAGTTTGAGTTTGACATTTAACAAACGTAACGTAATAAACGTTAGACGTTTAATAAAAAACCATTTAAAAAATTGCTTTTTGTAAAGATGCTAAATTACACTATGTTTCAGTTATTTGTTATAAATGTGAGAATTTTTTTATTAAAATCCCATTGTTAACAAATGCATAATTTTGCGCCAACTTGGTGGGGAGTAAGCAATGTCAACGTTTTACCCGCATAGTTCCCGTTCCTGTAGGAATATTGAGATAAAATATATCTTATGTTACTCGCTGATAATGTAGCTTTCCATTGGTGAAAGAATTTTTAAAATCGGACCAGAAGAGTTCCCGAGATTAGCCGGAACAAACAGACAGACCGACAGACAAATTTTTTTAATTGATTTTTTGATATAAGCACCGTATATACCTTTAAATGCATTTAGTAAAAAGCTGCTAATTTGAAATTACAAACAGACACTTCAATTTTATTTATTTGTATAGATATCTTAATTTAATACAGACAAATAGTAACGAATATGAAGCAAATTTTCTTGATATAGAAATTAAATTAAAAGATAACAAAATAGTTATTAATATTTATGATAAACGAGAATACTTCAATTTCAATTTTTTAAAAGTATCACATTGAGAGAGTAATATACATGTTTCTATATTCAGAAATATTGTTATTAATTACACATAACGGAATAAACTTCTAGTTTTAAAAAAATCAGGAAAAAAAAACTATAAACATTTTACTAAATACTGTTTAATTCAAAAATACCCAATTAATTTTATTAATAGGTATTTGAATAAAGAAATTTTTAATAATAAGGATTAAATTTCCACAGTTTATAGACAGTTTATTATTATAAATTTATTATACTTCCTAGATAGTTATTGTTACCTCCAAATTCTAATTTTAGATAAAATTACTTGTTCTCTTAGGGTTTTTTTTTAAAAATTGAATTGAATTTATTATTTTTTTTAATAATATATTATCGTAGTGTCCCTAAGATAATGGTAGTTTATTTACAATTCTTAATTTATTATTTCTATCCTTTTCATACTTTTGCTAAGTACTACTTTTCAGCCATTCTTATGCTTTGAATTTGCATTTGGGTCCATAATGGGGCAATAACTTGTTTATTGTACTCAGATTTAGAGCGGGCTCTGCATTTTTGAATGCAATTTTTAGGTAAGTTACCTTTTTCTCATAATGGATTTAGATTTTCTATCCATTATTTGCAATAGGTTTTTGCTCAGTATTATTAACAGAAAGTGGAAGATTAGCTGGCTACAAAATATGTTCAACACCACTTTTATGTAAATTATTTTATATTTAAACTGTCCTATATAAGTCAGCAGTTTTTATAATACTGTAGCATGTATTCTTTTATATTTTTGATATTTAACTCTATCATTTTGATTTTTCATATTTCCTTTTAAAATCTATTGTCTGGTTTCTTGCAATTTCAATTCTTTTAAGTTTTGATCATGTTTATTCATAATCATAAATAAACATGTTAAAAAATTGTTTGAATTTTCTACATCTTATTTGCAGGAATTCGAATTTTCAGCATCAACAAATATAAAAATCAAAATCAGATCAAGACTTTTAAATTTAGATGACGAAATGAGAGTTGCATTATCGCTTACAACCAAATAAAAACAAAATTATCCAAAATCCTCAAGCTTAATTTTCGCATTAAAAGTGTTCTTATAATTAATTTGTAATTAATTATTCATTAAACGTTTTTTTCGTTTTTGCTGTTCATGTTATTTTGTTTAACATTGAAAATTACTACCATAAACTATTTTAAATAGTGTATTACAGATAAGTAAAATTCTTTTAAACTGTTTTATCGTTGTGTATCACACAATTTTGAAATTGCTAAAAGTGTACAGCCACAACAAAAAATTGAGAATCACTAATATATACAAATGTCATCCTATTTTTTTAAAAAAAATATTTAGTTTTAATTTACAGAATTTTAAAAATAGCCGCATATAGCCTTATCAATTCAATTCTCTTGGAATTTGCAATACAAAAAGAGAATATAAAACTCAGATAATTTTTATTTTACATTCAGAGAAATTTTATCATATTTTATTCCTTTGTTTTTAAAAACATTATTTGGAAAATTTGGGAATTTATTTTACACCGGATGCGCGAATATTGACTAGTATTGCCATCTACAGGATTATTTTGTAACAAAAAGTATCCACATGCGTAGAAAAACGTAAAGCATAATTACAGTACCATTTTAATTCATTAGATTCTTCTCCTATTCAAATATTTAACTATTTTGCATTATACAGAATTATACAAAAAATTCAGTTCGTATATTTACCAAAAAAATTATTGTTATACAATACCAATTGACCACAAGGTGTTTTTAAGATAAAATTTTTAAGAAAATGATAATATATATGTAACACAGAAAAATAAATCCAATTCTTACAGTAGATCTTACGCTGTATCCTGAAAAAATTAAGACACAGTAAATATTTTTAAAATTAAAAATTTACAAATTCGATAGTGATTGTATAATATTTACTCAAAACTCGTAAATGCATTAATATTCTTATCTTTTTAATAATGCGAATAATTAAATAAATAAAGTAAAATACATCATAATTTTTCCTCGTTGTTTTCTTTTCCTTTCTTATTTTTTAAAGCAATTGAAATTTTTTTCTTATAAAAGTAGAAATTGTATAGTTTTCCTGTGTCCACAGGATAATTTAAAACTTTTGATCATATATTTTGTTCCATTTCATCGATAATAGTTGAAGTTATTTTTTATCCAAAACTAGAAAATCTTTATTTTTAATCAGAACATTCTTGTTTAGATGGTATATATATCAATATTTTATTCTTGATTTTTTAAGGAGCTCCATAAGGGGAGGGGAAGCCATCTCCATACCACGACTGAAACATCAACCTTTCTTATTTTGATGACTTATAAAGTACTTTTCTGAAGTGAAATGACTGATTGTCAAGACATGCACAATTCATCTGATGGTGCATGCACTTTTGTATGTTAGCACTCTGTACGAATTCCTGCCTACGTGCTTCAGAGCTTTACGTCTTTTAATTTGTGGTTAATTTAGAAAAAATGTTGAGTTTACCGTTACGTTTATTTTATTTTGCTTAATTTAATTTCTTCAATGTACCTTTAAATAGAAACAGTAACAATTACATTTGCTAGTCAATGATTCTCCATAAGATTCCTTTATATTGTCTTAAACGAGCAAAAGATTACAAAAAGGATGGGAAAAAACAAGCAATTGGGTAATACAATGTATAACATCATATTTTAAAATTCTATATGCTTCAGACCCTTTAACTGCCCAGGACGTATATACACGTCCTTCCGAAATACAATCCTATTCTTTGCACTGCTATCAGTAAAACTATTCCAAAAACTTTGGAATACAACAAAATGACGAGAATATTTTCGAAGAATTGGCTTATTTCAAAGAAAAATTTGCTTATTTATCCCTTTTCTTCTTCCCGCAATACATCGTATTGGCGAGCCAATGTGAAAAACGGTAGCACTGGGGAACGAAATGTATTACATTAAGTCGGAAGTTAAGAGGTTTTAAAAAAAATCCGAGATTTGGACTTTGTTTCTGTTTTTAAAGAGTCTGTTTTATTTTTCTTGGTATAAAAAAAGTTTAGAATAAATATTTCAAGTTAGCATGGAAGTCCTTTATGAAATATTTAGCAAATTATGAAATTTTGCACGTAGAGTCGTAAATTTTTTTTACTTCAATTCGTCGTGTATAATTCAGATTTAATTTTATCCACTCAAAAATTTTTTTCAGGCTACTTCTGATTTTAGAGCTACTCGAAAAATAAATTATTTCAGTGTAAAGTATAAAATTCCACTGTTTTCTAAAAGTATTTTTAATAAAATGAATTAAATATTCGTAAAAGAATTACTGTAGCATTATTATCTTCAAAGTAAGGAAAGTAGAGAATATAGAACATTAATATCATCAAACTTCTCTTTATGAGAAAATTAAGTTCATTGAAAATTCCTTTTTCTGGGCTATTTAACTTGAATTTATATAAAAATATATGTTTTACTGATGTAAGCTATTACAAATGTCATTTTATATAACACACACACACAACAAATTCTATGAGTCTAGTTAAAACTAAAAAGAAAATTGTTCAATATCGACTACTGTGTTTCAGTAAAAAATCTCTCTCTCTTCTAAGATATATTTTAAACAAAATCCAATAAAATTTTTCAAATACATTTGAAATACAAGAGCTACGTATTCATTGAAGAGAAGAATGTTTTAAAAATAGCGACACGTTGGAAAGGAACATTGTCAATTAAATTGATAAATTAAATATTTATGTCTGTTGGTTTGTTGGCGTAGTTAGTTTTGAGCTTGTTATGTCCACCTAAGTTTATGGTTCGATCCCCCAACCAAGTCAATGGATTTTCATGATGTAAAAAATCGGTAGTGTTCATGTCGTATGATTATACATCTTGTTAAAGGTCCATAGAGAGTTTGTTCGGCTTGGGTGCTCTCGACAAAATTAAATTCCTAGTGAAATTTCGCATTGCCAGAGCTCAGGCTCCTCCCTCTGGAGAGGAAACTGGGAGTTAAAATTACATTGTTACATTGGCCCACCTATATGGTTCTACACTATAAAGTGATACCAGCTTCCGAAGAATGTTCTTGGTCTACAACGGTTATTACTAATCAGCAGTCCCATTACAAAGGAAAGAAATATTCACATTCTTTCTCTCTTAAGTAAGAATAGTTTAATATTTCCTATTTAATGTGAAAAATTTGTAATACATTACTTTATACCTTCAAAACTTTGACTTTCAGTTTTAGATGAATATTCTAAAATAACAGTAGTTTCGAAACTAAACTTTTCTTTTCCACACTGTGTTATATTCAATTTTTTAAAGCAAAATTTAAACTTCATTTCCTTACAACCGAGCATATTTGCAAAAGCTCCATTTTCTTTTATTTACCAAGTGAAACGCATACATACTGGCGACAAAACATTTCAAGTTTAGCCGCAAAATCGCCAGCACGAACGCTTTATCGTTATTTTATTCCAATTCTGTTGATTCTTATCATCGCTTCAGTTGGTTGAAATGTTTTGTTCATCTCATCGCCACAAGTCGGTATGTTTGAAGAACTTGAATTTATTTGTTGCACCGCCAAGCGGTCGCGGCACAAATGTTTTCTGCTTCAGGTGCTTTTCCCAGCGAATGGAGGATGTCTACGGAATCAAATCGTGATATCATACGACGAATCCAAACGTTTTTCCATCTGCCGCTTTCGAATTTTCAAACGAAACGTGAATGAAAAATGCCGAAATTACTCGCTAGAATGAATCGGTTTCCACGGCACTAATTCGCATCAAATCGGACGAATAAATTAGGTTCTTTTTTTTTTTCTCTTTCGACGCCACTTGGAAGTAAGATTAAGGATATTTATTTGCTGATTATTCGTTTTTAGTGCGTTCTGTTATTTAATTCTGTAAAATAATGTGCGGGTTTTAGATATTTGACGCTTTTCTTTCGATTTCATTTTATTGGTTGGAAGTAAGGATTTTTGTTAGCCGAATGAGCAGAGTTTATAATTCTTGTTCTCTATCGATTTACTATCGCGAAAGTTTTCAAGTTCACTTAAATTCTGATTATAACAGTGTTTTGATATATATTTCAGAAAATTTGCTTCGGTTTGTGACTTAGTGTTCATTTACTGAAAAAAAATTTATTTGGTGCATTTTTTAAAGACAATACGTAGATATAACAATTGTAAGAGTTTATTTTCTTTCGCAAGTTAATAAAATATTATTTCTACAACTGTTTTAAAATTTTATGTACCATGGTTGGCTATGATAAAAGTGGTTTTGCATATTTTAACGGCATTTACATTATTATAAGCATATACTTTAGGGAATAATAATAAATGCACTTTGTTAGGAATGGACTCAATTCACGAAGGTCACATGATGAAGACAAACACGTGTTCTACATTGAACTCAAAACAGACACTAATCTAATTGTACTTGGAGTTCTATTTGTAAAATTTCAAATTTTACAATTGGCAAAAATGTTTACATGTCAGAAAAATATTTAAAAACATTTAATTTTTTTTCTTTAAAAAAAGGTTATTTTATGCGTATATTTCTGAATAAAATGAGTTTTATATTTTATTTATATTATTTTGCTTTTAAAGTTTTCGGAAAGAGTGAAAGTTGGCAACACACACAACGAAGCACATCAACTGATTAGCTATATAAAAATACATGATTGCTTTTATGGTGTGACTATGACGTCTTATGAGTTTTTGAGGTGACTGGCTAAAAACACGTGGTTATCATTACCATATGACTATGACGTCACATTAATTGAGCCCATTATATCTAGCAGCGGTTTCGATTTCCCTCATCACGGGATCAAAATATTCATACTCAGATATGCAGTAAATTCAATAATTCTAAAATAACGATACGTGTTTCGGCAAATATTTATTTTTTTATTCTTTTTTGTGTATGACTCTTTTTTTCAGTAAATTGCCTTCATGTACTTTGCAAGAATGAGTACCATGGTTCCACTGAGTTTATTTAGTATCAATCTTGTCAGTTCTTGTCATCACATTTGATACTTTTTTTCATTGTATTTGTTTTCGACAAATTATTTCGGTTCCACACAGACAAAAAAAAAAGTGATGGACAAAGTTTTCATTTCAAATATTTAGTCCGGACATTATTAGGAAAACAAATAATGTTCTTGAAAAAAAAAACGGAATTTGTTTTCTTAATTTCGCGAGAAAAAAAAATGAATCTAAGATTTGTGGGAATCAAGAGAAATGTTTTCAATATCATCAGTATTATTTTCATAGATGCACTCGGAGATTTATATTACACTACTTATGCCATATTTTGCTTTTTATTTATTATTTTCAAGGAGATATTCTAAATAATTTCGTGAAATATCTCACAAATTTTACATTGGTTAATTTTTATTCGTTTTGCATTTTTGTTTTTATTTTCCAAATTAAAAAAAAAGTCGGTGATACTGTAAATCTAAATCTGGATGATTTTTTTAACAAACCCATAATTAATACTTATTAAGTTGGCTTCAGATATTAAAAAACCATGTAAGAATGATACTTCAAAAATAATAAGTGGAATACTTTATTTAACCAAATAAATCTTTCCGGGAGAAGAGAGGAAGGTTTTTTCTCCTAAATTTTTATTTGTTGTTTATGGCTGCCATTAATGAAAATTTTATTTTAAGCGAAAATTTTAAAAAATGGGAAAATTTTGAAAATAATATTAAAAATTTCTTAGGAAATCAGTTTTACAATTCAACAAAATTATGTAAAATTTAAACTGTTCAAAAATTTTGATGGAATTTTTTAAATGAGATTTAAGATATTCTTTTCAAGTTATATTTATTTTAAGACACTGGAATTTCTCTTTAAGTTTATTTAAGTTATCATGAATAAGAGGAGAACAGAACGCAGTACCTTCGATTCCGTAAGCATGTAACATACAACTGAACCAAAATGATCGTCTCAACCCGAAGGCTCTTACTGGCTTATATAGATATCACCGCTACAAATACATATTAGCTTGAATAAAGTTTGTATGTTTTTTGTAGAAATAGTTTGAATTAAGTTAAAATGTTGTATCAGTAGAAATATGCATTAAGTTTATTTTAACCAATAATATAGACAACATTAATTTATCATAAATATATACAACTTGAAATGATATGAAGGTTTTTAATAATTTATCTTCCATATTCCTTAACGTTCCTGAATCTGGTACAAAAATGAAATGCCCGTAGAAAACTTTTCCAGAGTTCTTGAGTAAAGTTGCTTCTAACAATTTTGTTCTAGAAGTGTATAAATTTAAATAGAACAGTATTTCCTAGAAAAAAATATTTTAACTTCAATAGTTCTAAATAAGTATTAAAATTTGAAAAAATAAAAAATGTTTCTTTTGAATTTTTGTTGGACAAACCGTGTGTTCTTACAGTGTTGAGTAGATCACGTGCGTTAAAGCGACCTAGACTCAAAGTACTTATGTTTGCGAGGTGGGGAAGTTCGGAGGCGGAATAGCCGCTCAGCTGTTTTCCTTGTCACTTGATCGTAGTACAAAATTACGAAGTCTGCCACCAATACCTCTTATTAAAAAACTGATTGTGAAGCCAAAATACATTCAACCATCAATCAAGTGTGTTTGGGGGAGAGATAGCAATGATGCTAAATCTCGCGAGTTAATATTGGTAATCTTGGCCAAAAAAAAAAGAAATTAGGATACATAAAATAGAAATCTACAGGATATTTAACGTTCAATTTGTAGGGTGACAATAGCATGAAATCACTTACAAGTTCCCTTTAAAATTAAATAAAAGAGGAGAAAAAATTTCAGTTGAAAGTTGATAGAAAAATTTAGAAAAGGTACCTGTATATGCTTAAATACACAGGTACATTCTAAATTTTTCTACGTATGACTTAAGTTTGTTTTCCTATGTCTAATGCTTTCTGTGACTCACTGTGTATGACTTATGCTAAGAGAAACAAAAGAAATCAAACTTTATAAGAAAATGGTTTTACCGCGTAGGATATAAATAATCTTCCCATCAAGCCCATCGAAATTCTCACTAAAGAAGATGATTTAAAAAAAACTCTTTTATCTCTTTAGACTGAAATAAAGGAAGACATGGAAGATTACTTCTAAGATAAGTAAATTACACTCATGTCCAAGGTTAAGGTGCCAAAAATAAAATGTGTGAAAATTGATGAACTATTTATTGTGTTGTCACGAAATTTGGCACGTAGATATATTACAATGTCAGAAAGAATATAGCAACATAACAATATGGAAAAGATTTTAATTGTAAATTCAGATACATGTTATATCAAAAAATGTGGAATCATGAATCAGGGGTGAGGCATTTACCTCGGAAAAACTTTGTCTCATAAGGAGCGTGACCACTGTTAACTACTATACAAGCCTCACAACGAACTTCTATACTGTTTATGAGGGTGCCAAGAAGTATTTGTGGCAACAAAGGCAATTTTTCCTGAAGTGGGACTTTTAAACCCTGGGAGGTTCTGGGAGGGGAGCTACGCTGAGAAACGGCTTTTTCTAGATCATCCCAAACATATTCAATAGAAATGTCATCCAAAGATCTCAAGGGTCAATCCCAACGGTGAATATTCACTCCTTCATGAAATCCATCAACAAAGTGAATTCTGTATGGTAGGGCATTCTCGTTCATAAAAATGAAGTCCGGACCCAAAGTACCCAAAAACACCTCACATAGGCTTCCAGGATATCCTTTCTATAGCGCTGTGAGTTGATAGTACCCGTATCGAAAACGTACAGAGGTATACAACTAACCAAAATTATTCCACCACGCAAAAGAATTCCTTTGCCACCAAATTTGTAAAATTTGTTACATAGGAGGGATGAAAACGAGCTCCATTTTCTCTCTATGTGAAGACTCAATGAGATTCACTTTGTCTGGTACATTTCGACACATCACTGAAAAGAACACGCCCCTATCCATGTAGTGTGATAACTGATCTTTTCAGCTCCACAATATCCGGTCTTTTCTGAGGTACGCAGTCAAAGTGACACACACGAATGGACACTGGATGGCTGTGGACTGTTTGCATGGAAATTTTTCTTCCGGGCTCAGCAGTAAGGTCACGAGCAAGCTGAGGAGCCGTTTTCCGCCTATGTCGTTGTACTCTTAATGTCAAGTAGTGATCCTGTGTAGATGTCGATACTCAGTGCGGACCTTGTTAGACCTTCCTGGGAACAGTACTACTTGTTCGGAGTTTATTAAATTACAGGGAGACCTATTTCGGGCCACCCGTAGCAACTGAGCCACCTCCATTTGAGACTGGCCAGCTTCAAGCCCGAAAAAGTCTCTTCATCTCAAAGAATCATCTAAACGATTATGAGAAGTCATTCTCATTGCAAACAGACTAACTTGTTTGCTTTAATGTGATTACAAAAAACTACAGAAAAACAAATCCCATGTGCTTGAACGGTCTCAATCCAGTAATTCTACAAAAATTAACGCTAAACAACATCTTTTTCTAAACTGAAATTAATATTTATCTTTAAAATATATAAAATACGTTCTTTAAAATATATAAAATACAAATTCTATCAGTTTTAGAGGAGACATTTTAAAATTATGACGAAAAACATGTTTTTGATGATAGTTTTGGACATGAATATACTTTGAAACAAGAAAAATAGCGCGTGTTATATTAAAACACAACAGCTTCGAATAGAAGAAACAAGAACTATAGTGATTCGTAAAATGAATCTCAATAAATACACACACAACACACTCTCACACATGCATGGATTCTTATAAACTTATATATATACACATTATTTTACGGAAAAATCTTTATGGGGCTTTGCGGGGGATTAAGGGGCGTAAGAGATAAATATTTTCGTTTTTAAACTACTTGACCTACCTTCTTGAAAATTGGTAGGCATGTTTCTTTCATGGTGTAAATATCCGCTACAAAATAGGTTTTGGGACAATTGGCCCCCAAGGGGTGTTGCGGGGAGTTAAGGGGAGACAAAAATAATTGTTCCGATTTTTAAACTACTCGACGTACAGTCTTCAAATTTTGTAAGCAGATTCATCTCATAGGGTAGAGATACGATACAAAATGGGTTTCGTGAAAATCGACCCCTAAGTGTGGTTGCGGGGCTTAAGAAGCGTTATAGATAATCATTTCCATTTTTAAATTACTGGACGTACAGTCTAGAAATATGATAATCAGAATTCTTTCATGGATTAAAGATCCCCTAAGTAATGTGTTTTGTGAAAATCAACCCCTAGGTGGCGTTGCGGGGGCTCAAGGGTCGTTATAGATAATTTTTTTCCCATTTTTAATTTTTCCCATTTTCCCACAGGTATGCATGATGTGTGTCTGCGCTGAAATTCTAATCATTTACATATCTCACCTCCGCTAATGTATGTTGTAAATTTCATGTTATTTGCGTACTTCCTTCAGGGTGTTGCATTTACGGTGGCCAGCAGTGTATTAAATCTACCTGCTTGAGAATTGGTTGGCATGTTCCTTTCATGGAATAGAGTTCTTCTAACAAAGAGTAAAACAAAAATCGACCCCCAAGGAGGTTTGAGATGGGTCAAGGGAAGTTATAGTAAAAAAAATTCCTGTTTTTGAAATGTTAGACCAACATACTTGAAGTTGGTAAAGCATGTGTTTTTTTGTTGTTGTTGTTGTTTAATAGGGATACACTAAGAATGTATTTGAGGGAAATCAACTCCTGGAAGAGCAAGGGGTTACTGGGGCGTATTGACAAAAAAATTTCTTTTTTCGAGTTACAAGAACTGCAATAGTGGAATTTGGTTTGCATTTTTCTTTTGTTGAATTAAAATCCGCAAAGAATTGTTATTTTGGAGAACGACTCTCAACCGAGATTAAGGGGGGTATTGATAATAAAAATTTTGCTTTTGCTCTATTAGATTCAGACTTGAAATTTGGCTTGCATGTTTATTTTTCGGAGTAGGGATCCACCGAAAATTGGTTTTACGGAAATCCACTTGGCTGTAGGGTTACGAAAATGCAAACATCATTCTACACTTCAATTTTTAAAATTTTTAGAAAATACAAATTTGAAGTCCTATCTTTTTTTATATCAAGAGTCGAGGGTTACAGCTATACTTTTATATTTCAATATAATCGAATTCTAAATGCTAGGGCTTAGATATCCCTAATATATATATATATATATATTATAAACAGTATATATTTATAAAACATCATGAAATACCCAGCGAAGCAGGTGAGAAATGGATAGTTATAATATATTTTCGTAGAATCTCGGAATAAATGAGTGAATGAGAGTTACATTAAAGTTGCAAGAAAATCGAACTATTGGTGACGGACCTCGTTGTTTTGAGCCCTGGTCAGGTGATGAAGACGACACTTAAGCTGGCATCCCCCCCCTTTCCTAGCTACGACACCATACCTACGGGACGACACACATTGAGCCTGGACAGATTTAACGTGATGGCAAAATAAAATTAGAAGCCATTACAAAATATGATTTACATTGGAAAGCATTGGTTCTCATCGGGCGCATACTGGGACAATACAATTTTTAAGAAGGCAAACAAAACCCAAATAAAATTATAAGATGATGCAAGATTTAGTTCATAACAAATCTAGAGGAATGTGTTCCAATATTCGTCAATTGTATTTCATGACATTTTAAAATAACAACAAAACATTTCAAAAGTAGGTTTTCATCTAGAATCTAGATACTACTTGATCAACATTTAAAGCATTGTGCGATGGTTCTTATAATCCACCTTGAAAAAGAAAACTATTATAATTTTGATTGGGTATTTCGTTACCGAATTTCTGTGTCATACCAAATTAAGATATAAATAAAAAAAAATTTAACAATATCTTCCAATATTCCTCTTAAGAATAGTTTGACTTTCTCACCTTTACTTTTACAATTAAGCTACATAATTTATTTTTAAAATAATATTATGATGTCCAATTCATGATCATTCTTTCCATACAAATATCATATTGAAGGGCGTAATTTCTAAATTTCCTGAGAACCATTAGCAAAAATAAGCTTTTTTTTCATCTCATCTTCCAAAACTGATGACATTTTTTAGCTGTAAAGAAATTGTACACTTATGCTTAAAAAGAAGAGATTACCCTTTATAATTGATTATGCTAATGGTATACTTATGCTTTTATAGTTGCAAGAGGAGTTGTGAGGATATTATAGTAATATTTATTTGTTTCTGTAATTTAACATTTGATTGTAATGCTAGATACCTACAGAGAATAAAACAAGCAATATAATTAAATAGTAAAAACAATACCCCCGCAAAAAAAGACAAGTGTAATTTTCCTTAAGATCTTGAATGTACGGAATTAATAATGAAGATACGGAACATAAATAACCACGTAACCTTGGTCCGAAAGAATTAATGTATTTTCTATGGAAGCTTCCTGTAAAAATAACAATTCCATCATTGAAACACAGTGCTTACTTATTCACCAGAAAAACATGGCAGGATTCCAATGAGGTAAGCAATTCTGAACGGGACTGTAGAATCTAGGGCTATTAAGTCTGTTGCTGAGAGAATTTCGCCTGGTCGTCGCAAATGAATACACTAAGAAAAGTGAACTACAAAATCTGAGTTATTTTTGCCTTCAATGCGTGAGTTACAAAAAATATGACCTTTTTGGTACAATTTTTAATTGAACCAAAAAGTGCTTTAATTTGCTTTTTAAAAACCTTTCAAACCTAAAAAAATATTTAAAACATATTTGACATTTGTTAAAATTTTAAAAAATTTTCAATTTTATTTCTAAATATATCTTATTGTATTTTTTTTCTGCATCAACTATCACATGCAAATATCAATCCATGTGAATTATACACCTATACAAACATCCCGAGCAGGCCAGCATTTTTTCAATTACGAAAATAGTAATTGGAGGACATAACGATACTATTTTACAAAGTCAAAATATTTTTCAAGAAATAACGAATTCTAATATTTCCTTTGAATACGTAAGGAATATCAAAGCAAAATTTCAATCATGTTTTTATGCATATTGAACACGATTATTTAAAACCAAATGCATTTTATAACACAAATAATACACACAAAGCATTAAGAGGCATATTTTTGTTCCCTAATACATAGTATATTAACATTAAATCTGTTATACATGTGTATACTTTATTAATAAGAAAACAATTTGACGTGTTTCAACATTTGGATGGTTGAATCATCAATTTATGCAATAAAACTTATGTTGCTTGTAATTTTAACCAATGATGAGGTTTTTAAAAAAGTGTTTAGAAAATAAATTGTGGATAAATTTTATAAGCAATAATCAACTTACAGGCAACATACAATAATAGTTGATGAAGATACATTATAACGTTACGTTGAAAACGTATTTGTCAATTAATGACATTAAAAATAAATTAATTGTGTGTTATAAAACATATGTTGATTATATACATATATTCACACATAATGTGTATGATTGTAAACATATATGTGCGATTTATACATCTGGAAAAATCACTGTAGAAAGAAAAGTCAAATACAACATACAAATGTTATTTTTATTATTTTCAAATAAATTACATTACAAAATTCCATAATGAAAAATATATTTATGCATATGAATAATTTCAATGACAATCAGTAATTACAAATATATGTCAATAGATGCATTTAGTTGATTTAAATGAATGGCTTCAATACATATAATTCAAATAATTAGATTTTATAAGAGTAAACAATTCGTTATCGGTTTTTATACCGTTTCATTTAAGTAGCATATTTATAAGTATACTTTTAACAATTCACAACATTTAAAATGTCCCGACTATAACTTTAAAATAAATACTTAAAACAAAATACTACGAAAGTTGACAAATAATTTTTCCAATGGCTAAACTATTTAAAAAATACTGGTTTTGCACAAAAATTAGTTTAAAAATAGTTTTAGTTAAAAAAAAATATTTTACCAAATTTGAAAATTACATCAAGTTTATCATTTACGGCTTCCGGTATAACTTTGAACTTTATCAGTATCCAAACAATTTATTTAAATGAACAAACTTTTTTTTAAAAAAATATTAATAGTATTCATTTTTTAAAAATCTTGTTCTGTTTTCTAATATCTTATTATATTATTTAATTTATCAAGAAAAATAATTAAACGTGAAAAAATAAACATCCTTCTCTTTCTTCTTAGTTGATGATCAAAGTAATTGTGTATTTAATAGAAAAGTCAATTATATATATAAATTACTAGTATTGACACAAAATGTTTTGAAATTCAAACAAAAAATGGCATTTACAATAAAAGTTCAGTTTCAAAACCATAACATTTCCACTTGTAAAATGTACCTTCTAGGAAATAGTAGTAAATATGTTATAAAACGGCGAAATTTTTAAAAATTGAAAATTTACTTTAGAGGATAAAAACCCATTTATCAACTTTCGATAACAATTACATGGGAAGCAAATACATTATGGCATTTAAATTGATTATTTAAGTGCACATTAAATAGAAAAATCTATATATCATAGATTAAATGCTATATTTCAAACATGATATAAAGCACAGTAATAAGAATCTATAAAATTTTAAGGAATACTCAAAATTTTCAAATTTCCTCAGTGATTCAGAGTTTTTAAGATAATTTGGTATTAAAAAATAATTCGTAGCGTTGTGTTGAATTCTTATCATAGCAAAAGAATTTAATCAGCAGAAGCCGAATGCAGATAAAAGACATTTCTGAATATATCTTAAAAAATGCCCACCAAGAGAAATAGTCCGATGTTATGCAATTTACAATACTTACAAAAATGATAGATTCATCTAATCTTAGGCAAGTCTCACTGAACAAAATAAATATATACTTGAGATTCTTTGTTATGCTAACAGCAAGCAAGAGTGCTGTCGATATAAGTAATCCAAGTCAAATCTGAAACGCTATTTTTTTTTCATTACAGTCACAAATATTTTAGTAGTAATATACTAGCCAAAGACGTTAGAAATACGTGTGAAATGGATACTGCCATTTGAATTCCAATAGAGGCCGCCCCAGTGCACCGTTCGAAGTGATCGGCGCATGTTTCTTCTGAGAAAATTCCTCCTATTCGAGATGCTAATTCATCAACGACATCAACTGTCTCTTCACGGCAACTGTCTTGTGTTTCGATCAACATTCGTAAGCAACGACGATACCCATCAAATGAACTGCAAAACAAAAAAGTTGCATGAGTAAATTCGTCGAAAGAATTTGAAATTAATTATTTTGTTCCGAGAATATTCATTTTGAATAAATGATTACAGCAGCTGAGTTTAACACTAGGCAAGTAGTTTAGCCAGTAATATTAAATATAAGGTGCTTACGTTTTATACCATCGAACCATTTCGCCAAATCAAAAAGCATCGCCAAATCCTGACACCGTTATTATTATTGGGTTTAACATGTACTATAAAGGTTTTCAACTATTGGATGCATAGCTCGTCATTTAGCGACGTTTTTGATTTGACGAATTTTGTCGGCGGTTTATATAATACGAATGAAGCAAACTAATAAGTCAGTAAATATAATAATAATGTATTAAATCTAGTTTCAATTTTAAGACTCTGTTTTTTGTTGCACGTAAGTTCTTACATCTTTAGATATGAATGAATGGAACTTCTTCTAATGTCTCAAATTAATATGTAGTTATGCTACATGAACAACGAGCAAATGGAAATTATGAATGGAAAATAAACAATTTAACTTAAGTTGTATAAATAATATTTCAATTTTTAGGGAGGAAGAAAAAAGTTTAAAGCAATAAATCATCCACAAGCGCGCGAGCATCGATAAATAATTATTCGAATTCAATTATATCGTATTATAACACAAAAGCAGTAAGGCAATGCATAATATAACATTTATTTCACTCAAAGTCCTGCTATGCTATTATAGCATAATGTTCGGTCAATACGAACATACAATACACCCAAAATGCATTAAATGAATCATGTTTCATCTGATATAATCTATTCTCCTCAGCTAGTAATATTTCCTTCTATTTCAAAAGCAAGGAATATTTTAGGCAAGGAAATTGCATTAGGGTATGCTTAACTTAATAAGGCAGTTATTTTTTTTTTTGAAAACAATGATAAAATCTCGTGCACCACAAAGTATCACACAGGGCTCACAGAAGTAAGTATTAATCACACAATACAAAGGAATAAAGAAAAAAAAAGAAAGACATTTTTAAAAAAATAAAAAAATAATAATCCCTTGAGGTTAGGAAGAATTACAAGTACTCATCCATTATATATATATATATTTAAGATATAAATATAGCATATACAAATATATATTAAAGTAAATGCTTTTCTGTCATTGGATCTACAGAATTTATATAGTGGTATTAAGAATTTTTAACATTGTTTTAAAGATGAATAATGGTTGTTCACCAGATTAGCTTTAGGGAAATCAAACTCTGATACTCTTTCAGCAAGGATTTAAACTTAAAGCAATGCATAGTTTCGCAAAAAATTCAGTTGTGATTTGCATACCTTATTTTTTTTCAGTAAGTGTTTATCAACCTCGCACATTGAAACTAAACTAGGGCTGTTGGGGATAGACTTTGTTATTTAGAACCCTAGCTTGTCAAAAAATTGGGAAGCCACATGAGCTAGTATCTCACTCTCCCAACTTCAACACCACGCTGACGTGAGAATGTTGATCCTCGACAGATCATCCCTCTACAAGGCGAGTTTTTAGTGAACCAGGGGCTCGACAACGCTGACCATTAATTCTCTTCTGTGATCACCAGGGATACACAATTTTTTAAAAATGATATATAAGGCCGGGCGGTTCCTGCTTCCATTTGAAACCCCTTGTCTACCCGCAAACCCGGCTGGGTGTGTGCGAGAAACTGAATAATCAACAGACATGATTTCATACTAACTATTTTATTGCTACGAAAATATCAATCAGACACAATAACAATCTAATTAAGATAACTGATCAGATAGTAGAGGGCGGAGGTGAGATTCAATAGCACGGAGATAATAATACGGACCCTCAACTGATTCCACGATAGCTTAAACACGCTCAATATAAACTACATCGCACATTAATAAGCTAACTTCTAATAAAACAAGGATCACGATACCTGTACTTTTATGAAGCAGATCCTACACTTGAATCTTTGCAGGAGATCATTATCTGAAATTAAGCACTATCGTTGGATCCACTCATTTCCTTTTCATGGACAACTCCAAAATCTCTTAATAATTCCACGATCCTTCACTCTTCAACTAACAAATTAACTCGCCAACTCACTTGCTAACTCCTTGCCAACTCTTCAAACTCGCGAATACAGAATTTATATAATATACTTCATTTGCATAATCACGCTTTCTTACTCGGCGAAAGTTGGTTCAAATAATTATTTTTCCCCAGAAGAATCCTCAAGAAATTAGTAGAGTCGCGAATAGATCCGTCACAGATAATGAAAAAAGAGAAAAGATAATGTAAATAAGTCTGCTTTATTTTAACTTCACATAATGAGAGTTTTTTTAAAAAAATGTGTTAAGTTAAATAAAAACGAATGTTATTATTCTTCGTCTTATATAAGTCTAATGTTCAACAAACTCTGTATTTTTTTCATGCGATATAAGATTTGACTTTTTATGCATAATTAGATTTGATTAATCTCTCTATATATAAATGGATGTTGTATATATGAAATCGTTCAAACTTAATTACTTACAACACAGTTGTAACAAGTAAAACGGGAAAATAGGGGAATTATAATAGTATAACATATAATACTGTAGGTGTGCAATAATTATTTCTCCTAGAAAGAGTCGTGAATTTTTTATTTTTGCTTCATTCATTATTAAATATTTTCCGTTCCAACATTCCCATTTTTTCGGCGAGCTAATTCAGTATAAATAACGGATAACACGTCACAATTAAAATATTAATCATACGTTTTTTAGCAAACAAGATTTCATATTAATACAACTGTACAATTTGTTTAAAAATAACAAAGCTTCATCACGATATATCTTACCAGCACTGGAGGTGTGTTTTGTCTTCATACTCTACAAGAATAATGTCCTTTTGATTGCGATCGTACTTTTCTTTGCAGTACCTCAAACCATCCGACATATTTCTCAAACAAGGAATATTTTTTATATATCCTACAAAGAGAATCATATAATCTTAAATAAAAAATAATACGAAAATTACACTTATTAACTTCAATTTTAGAACAATCAATTTAGAACACAATATTTTAAGAACAGATTGCAACATAAACTAAATCACCACATTTTTTAAGACTTGAAGGACTAGGTTGATTCTGAATCGATGTTGATTTCCAAAGGCATTTTAACTACATAGATATTGATGATATGTGTGATTAGAGTTATATGTGCTTATATATATAATAAATATAATTTAAATAACTCAATAAAACTAAAAAAATTTCAAATGTTTTACTTGTACTTCAAAGAAAAACTTAAGTATTATCAATCTAGCTCTTTATAAGCAATTTAAAAGTTTACCTCAGGTTAATAATTTTATTTTCAACATTTCCCACATTTTGAAAAATAATTCTTTACACACTTACACGCACTCACAATTAAATTTGAAAATGCATTTTTTATTACGAAAAATTTCTTCGGATAGTTAGTATCTCTGCTTGATTACCTTAAGCTGAAATTTGAAAATATTTGCATATTATAAGCTAATTGATAGAATTTACAGGAAAAAATGCAAGGAAACTTAATTTACTTGACTACGGACCTTGTAATTTTAAACTGCAATCGTGACGTGGACGACACCTGAGCTGGCATCTCTCTCTCCAAACTACCATGCTTTGCCAACAAGAAGAAGGTGTCAACAGTAAATGAGATGCATAAACACTATATATCCATACCTTTAAACAGTGAAATACGAAATGCACGAAGAAGGGAATAAATCATTAACAAATTAATTTGCACTTTCCTTTTGAAAGGGATGTCTTCTCAAACAGAAGTAAACTTATAATTGCATTGTATAAATTGCTTTAATGGTGTTAGCAAATGGCAACACATAGATCAGTTTTTTCCTTTGCAAGATTATCAAAACGGAGAAGGAAGGAGGATCACGTCAAACTGAGTGGAGAAATAAATATTAAAAAATTCATCTTTTAAACTGAAAAAGTAATTTTGTGCTAAGGTCATTAACGCTTAGGAATTATGTCTAATAATAAAGCGATTTTTTAAAACAAAAATTTTTTTCAGCTGTCACTAGATGGTGCCACTTTGAAATGTCTCTATTATTTGGAATTTGCCGTGACTGCAAAGGCTGAGTTGCCAATAAGCAGCCCACTTAAAGAAAAAAAAAACCATTGAATATATAAATAAACCATTTTATGTACTCCTAGAAGCAAGAGAGGCATCTCCTATCCACAGAAATGATCTATCCCTTATGAAATAAGCAATTTAAAACATTTTACACAAATTATGAATTCGTTATACAATTCAAATTAAATTAAATGCAAAATGAATTACTTGATCTGAAATCAGTTTCATCTGTACATAATCCAAGTGTCACTTTTTGTGGTCCCGCAATTCCATCAGTAAATTTGGATCGTTCTTCAAGAGACAAACATTTCTTCGCATACCTTGTTAAGCAACCAAGAGATGACTGAGCTTGTCTGTGAAGTAAATGCGTATATTATTAAAGTAGTACACAATTGTATAATATTTTTACAATACACACACACGTACATTTCTTTAAGAATAAATTTTTAAAATTATTTCTAACATACGATATATTTACATTCCATTTGTAAATATGTTTGAGTTGGAAACAGAAAACTTCCATTGCTTTCTGTATTTTTAAAATATACGAGTAAATAATTTTTAGTCCAAAAAATATTTCAATTACACCAATTAGTAGGGTTTATGAGACTTATCGTAACTGATAAAAATACTTACAATGCTTGCGATTTATTCATTCGTTTAGATTGATTATAAGTGATATATTCACTAATTGTAATAGTTTAGCACTAAACAAGTACTATAATTTTTTTAAAGTCAATTACTACTTATGTAAGCAAAGAAAATTTTTATTTTAGTTACTTTTTATTAAATAGTTACAATAAATATAAATATGTATTTTCTAATGACAGAATCTCAATATTAAGTGACAAAATAGAAAGTGATATACCATGCTATTTTCTTTCTATATATGGTGTTGGACTATTGTTGTTTGTTTGTTACTATTTATTCATTAATTAAATTTAATCATTCTAATAAAATAGCATAGTAAAAAAAATTCTCAGAAATTAGGCTATCTCAGGTGGAATTCGAATCCTCGACTTTTGGATTAGAAGTCCAACGTATTATCCATTGCGCTACAAAGACAAAACGAACAATTTTCCTTCTATATATGCTGTTTGGACTATTATTTTTGTTTCTTACTATTTATTCATTTTTTAATTCTATTAATGAATTAATATTTGAAGAATCTGTGTGCATTAACATCGCCATCTACTACAAGTTTTAAAAATGTATTAACTTGAATTGATTAGCCAGCTAAGTGGCGTAGTTGGTTTCATGCTGACCTTCTTTACACTTCAACCCCAGCGCAAGTTGGTGGATTTTCATGATGCAGAAAATCATCAGCGTCTATGTCGTATAATTATGCGGTATGTAAAAAAACGCTTGAGTTTCCGTTTGGCTAGGAGGCTGTCTGCAAAATTAAATTTCTAAGTGCAAATTTCGTATCGTCAGAGCTCCAGTGCCACCCTCTAGGGAAAAAAACTGAGCGCCAAATTACCTGCGGCAACTGGTATCTCTTATATGGTGTCGCACTAAAAAGTGATACTAGCTCCTGGGGAATCTACTAGGTCTGCAAAGGTAGAAATACCAATCTGCAGTCCCATTAGAAAAAAACTTGAATGGATGAACATAAAATATTTTATTAACGATTGAAAATTTGAATAAGATATATATATATAGAGAGAGAATGAACTAATAGTGTAGGAACTGGAAAAAAATGAATAATAGCATGACATATCGAGAAATTAAAATATTTTTAGAAAAAAGAATATTTTATGCATTAGATAGTTTTGTGCTTTAGAAAAAGTTCGAAATTGCTGGAATACTTACCATTAAATAAATTAAACAATATTCAATATATATAAATTTATTTTGAAAATTAATCATCACTGTCTATACGATGTTATATTTCTCTTGGTCTCATTTTAAGAACAGGGAGAATTGTCAAATTATATTTTAAAGTGCATGTAAATTTAACACAACAGCAATTTTCAAAGCAGATTTTAATAATTAATTCAAATTTAAATGTGTATTCCTATGTACTAAAAATAGTAGTTTTAAAAATTACATTGACATATCTGCACTTCAAACTGCAACTGAAAACACGGAATTTAACGTATGAATGAAAATTAGGATGCAAGAATTAAAGAACAGAAATTAATATAGTTATTTTAAAGGCAAAAAAGAAAAGCTGGATTTCTTAATTATTGCTCTAGATTGTTAAATAAGTTGAAATACTTGTTCTATCAATTAAATCAGGTTCTGAAATGGTTCCGGAGGGATTTCTTACCAACCATCCTTAATGGATTCCAAGCATTTAGCTGAATGATACTTATTATAAAATCTTCGTAAACTCCACGCGTATTAAAATAACCCACTGTTTTTGTTCTATGGGTCTGAGATCAAGACTTAGGGCTAGCTAGTTCAAAATCGATACTCTCGATCTAAACCACTAAAACAATGAGTTGGAAGTAAGAATCGATGCAATATTCTGTTGAAAAATCCATTGCTTACCATTCAAACTTTTACCTCTAGGAAACAAATGAATGGCAAGTATATCTTAATAGTTTTCAGAGCTTTGACAACCATTGATAAACGTTGTGAAAAAATTGTTTTTCGTACCATTACAGTACAATCATAATGTTGTCTACAGAATTAACTTGGTTATTTTAAGAGATTGTGTTAGTAGTACGAAATATCAATGGAGTCGTTTAAATTCAATATATTTTTCCTCTCGCCGAACATGACATACCAACACTCCCCACGAAACAACACGTACTATTTGGTCCACTCAATTCAAGAGTCTTTATAGTGTTTCAAGAACGGAAACCGAGCCATCTTTAGATATTGAAGGTATCCCTCTATTTTAGAGGTCTTCTATAAATAACTAGCTGGAACACCTGTTCTTTTCTCGGGTGAATTTGAAAATTAAATATTAGAAATTGAAGGATAAAGAAGCTCTTAATAAGTTAATTTTACAAAAATTGCAAATTAAACACAAAAAAAATATTTTTGCATATTTCAGCTGATAAAAAAAACCATATTTGTTAAATTTTAAGTATGTACATCTAATGGCTGATAAAAGGGAATTTTTTTATTTATTTATTACGCCCCCGTAAGTCCCTTGTGGATTGATTTTTGAAGCAAAAATCCGTTGTTACTCTGCTCCGCAAAATAACAACACATTTTTACAAATTTTGTGTAATGAACTCTTAAAATAGTGTAAATAACTTATATCTGGATGTGTAATACGTTAATATTAGTTTCTGTTGTATTTATTTTATCTTAAAATTATAATATTCGCTGACAACGCCGTTCCTTACATTATAACGGAGATTCAATGGAAACATAGCGAAAAGTTGGCATCATTTTCGGCGACCATGTTGGCAACTTAGCGATTGATTTAACGGTGCAGAAGTTGATATACTATAGGGACATTTGGTGAGGAGTTGCAACAAAGAGGATAGCATATAAACCTTCTCCACTAGACACTTGTCATTTTTTATAGTGTTTGGTTGAACGGTGTTGGAGTGAAGCAATTTGATATATAAAACATTAATTTATATATATATATATACATAGATTTGCTTTTGTATCTTTCCTAGAATGGCCTTTTTAATATGATGTAGAGAATAGTTCTCAGTATTTCATCAGAAAAATATAAACTGAAGATAGCAATAGATAGTCATTCATAACATTTCTAGACAGGATTTTCATTTAAAATCGGCAATACGAGCTTAAATTTCATAAATTCCTTATTTATGCATTTATAATGCAGATACGATTTTCGCAACAGACTTAACTATTTTTCTTATACCCCAAAATTTTACTACTACCTCTTGTGAGACTTTCTTCAACTTCATCGTTTTGTATTGACACTAGTACAATAATCCAAAATTCTAAACAACAATCTTACAACAATCCAAATCGCTTAGAATAATAACTTATAAAAATCCAGCAATCGTTTGCGCAAGCAACTGTGACATCATTTATAAAATTTACATACAACCAATTTTTTAAAGCTTTTGAGGCCAGTCTTTAACAGTTTGGAACAAAATTTATAATAGAAATGTGCGCACATTAGTTTTAAGACTGCGATTATCCACACAAAATACCTAAGATATTGAAATTAACTGAAATTTAAAAAAAAAATGCTGTTATGTTTAACCTTTCCACAAGCACTATATAATCAATGTACACAAGCATTGAATCTGAAATTCGTGAATGGTTGGTTCTTTTGTAGATTATATATTGAAACACATTTTTTCTTCAACCGGAAATCCGCTAAGCATAGATCTTCCAATGTCAAGCAAATGCTTGTAAAATCGCACTTTTTAGGTATTTACTCAACCGTTAAGCTGACATTAAGAGTAGTAAATAGTTACGTAGGTTGAATTTTAAATTTTATCGTGAGGATGCAACTCTACGTGGAATAGGATCACTTGGGCCGTGAAATTATTTTCATGCTATGTTGGAGCTGGAACATTTCAAGTCAATTTATCAAATTCTTACAAGAACATGTGTTGTATAAACTTCATTTTGTCAAGCAACTTTGCGGCTACATCAATATCAAAGTGCTATTTTTGTCTTTTGACTCTTTAACCTCATTTGTATTATCTCATTCTGGCAATACATCAGGATCCCCCTCCCAGAAAAAACGTTGTTGAATGTCTATTGTGCTGTGAAATAAGGTTCGCAGACAGTTTTTGAATCTTGTAAACGATAGCAACTGTAATACATTATGGAAAGAGCAAAACATAGCAGATTGAAATCTAAATATTTTTTTAATAAATATATGTTACTATAAGAGTTGTCATCTTGATAAAGGTGATATACAACATAAACAATTTGAAAAAGTTATATCTATATATAAACATAGATAGGAAGTAGATATAAGTGTGTGTGACACCAAATTTCCTTCATGATTAAATCCAAGTATTAATATATTGTATACTGAAATACGGATATATATTAATACATATATATATTATATATTTTTACATATTTATATTTAATTCATATATATTATTTATTAAATTTTTCATTATAGATGTGAATTATTTAAATGTGAATATATGTTAGATAATACTCAATTGCTAATTTGTACACATTATGCATTGATAGAATTATAACATGTATTTTTTATTTAATTATTATTTAAAAAATATAAAATTGTAAGAACTTCAATGCGATGTGTTACTGATTTTTATCCTCGTATAAGATTAACATTAAAGGTAAATGAGCTTTAAATGTCTTCAATATATTGTGGAGCAGGGGTGTTATACTCGCGAACCGATGCGGCCCACAACGAATATTTTTGTCGCCCGGCGAGTTTTCGGGACACAATAATATATAATAAATTATCAAAATTTCTCCCGAAACAGGAAAAATAGTAGCATAGAAAATATGTAAAGTACCAGGACGTAAGCTTGCCCCACGTAAGTCTATGAGTTTGACACCCTTGCTGTAGAGAATCAAGTTGCTATTTGTCAATAATGTTCTATGAAATTAACATTATTGACAATTTGTCATAAAAACTACTCAAGGTTTTTAAGATAATATTGAATAATTTGAATTATATTACAGCTTTTGATGTATAAATTCAAATTTTGTTTAATACAAACCCGTGAAGTGTTTCAGTAATAAAAGAAATTACATGAATATTTTCGGAAAGGCAGGTAAAACCAATAAAACTTTTATGCATTATGAGGCGCATTGCTTAAAACTATCGTTTTTTATGTTCCTATTTCGGGAATATTTACAGAATTACACTTTCTTTCTTCTCGTTAGATAAATGTTTAATAAAAAAAAAATCTGTATCTAAAGAGAAGCAAAATTCATTTGTGAAAATACAAATGTCTGAAAATGAGTCCAAGCATATTAAATTCAGTTAAGATCTTAAGAATTAAATTAGTAGATTTTTTTTTTTGATAAAGGACTTATATTCATACTTATATCTTTCTGACTACTACCCACAGGTGCAATAGATATCTACGTAAAGCAGGTGTGAATCGGTAATTAGTACAATCCTTTAAGAAATTGTAAGGCCATTTTAGTTTTGGGAATTAAGAAATAAATAAAAGTTCTAATAATTATTAAAAGGCAAAATACTATATTACTGCATATGTTAGGGTAATCAGGTGTCGATGATTTTGAATAATGTAGTAAAATGATTTTATTAAAAAAGATTACAAATAAAGAAAAATTACACTGTTAAAAATAGTAAGTTCACTTATATCTAAAATAACAGAAGAAATGAAAAATAATATGATACTGGCCTATTTTTCCTAATAGCCTCAGACACATATAAGTCCGGACCCCCATTTAGCGTCCACAAAATATAATTTTTCTCTTTTCTAAAAAAATTCTGGATAAATTTAGATGTTTGGTAAGAGCCATTGTCCAGCTGAATTATTCAATCAAGTCTTAAATAAAGTTTCAAACGGTGTAAGAAGATTATGTGGCATAGCTTGATATTGTGTACAGTCAAAATATCTCAAAATTTTCTATAAACTGCTCAGTCCATTTTGACTAAAGGCTCACCAAAGCATTACTAATACTTATCCGATATGTAAAAAAAAAGCATTATTTTGATTGTTCCCAATAGTTACTTGAAGTAATCTGAATCGATTTGGTTAACTATTTTTTCATCAAAACAGATTATTTTCTTCTACTCATGGTTCCATGACACAACATGTTAAGACCATTTCATTCTTTCTTTTCGACGATGCTTCAATAACTTTGGTATTTTCTTCATTTTAATAAATTTTATATTAGTATTTAATTTAAGACTACCAAAAATTGAGATACACGAAGTTCTTTTTTTTTTTCTTTTTTGGGCATTTCGATATTATACGAGTCGAAAGACATTATTTAGTTGAAAAATTTGCCTATCATAATCCCTTTTTTTTTCAATTCTTTTCATTTGGTTTGAATTAACTTTCCTAATTATGATGCAGTGAATAAAAGCTAAAGAACGGTTCATTAACCAAGCTTTTTATCTTTCAAATTTATTAGAACACTTATAAGAAACAAAATTCTCATTACTTCGCACTGAAATAACTCTTTACACCTAGAAATCTCCAAATAAATCGTGGTTAAGACAATCAAAACCTGCATTTTCGCTTCTCAGGCAAAGTTTTTACGAAATACGTTTTATAATAATTCTGATATGATGTATAATATGGAATTTTTCTGAGGTGGCTTAATGATTTCATACAATATAACTTGGGTAATTCCTGAAAAAATGAATATATTTTAATGAAATTTAATTTATTTATTAAAATTAAATTATTACAAAAAATACGCTAAAAATTTGTATGTTACATCTTCTTCAGAAATGCACTAATTCGGTAGTGGTCTTATATCTTTCTAAAGTGTTGTTATGATTGAGAATATTTATGTAGAGTAGATCGTAGTGTTATTTCTAGTAAGGTGATGACTACAAAAGGAAGATGAAAACTATTATTTTTTGTGGGAATGATGTAGGATGAATAAATTTTAAATTATTAGCTAGAGATTCAGCACAAGAATTACAGCCACTCAACATATCTAAAACATGTTTCTATTCAATTAGCTGTTACATGTAAGTATATACACGTATAAGCATCGAATGGAGGGGACCCATACGGATTTTGCACCTTTAAATTATTAATCGTAGTATTTGTTTAATGGTTATACAGAAAAAGTAATTAAATCATGTTTTCGAAAATTTTGTTGATTTTTAATCCCGATTATCAAATAAAATAAGTCAATGAGATTATATTTCACTAAATGTGAAACGACTAAAACTTTATCTTTTTAGTGATTAATTTGAAACAATATATTTTTACTACTTTCTTAATACAAAAAAAAATGGAAAATCTCTTGAATCATCTTACAGAGTTAATGCATCTGGTGTGTATTTCTTGAGGTCTATACAAAACGTATTTCGCGGGAACTTTTCTTTCGTCCGTTATCGTTTGGCCACCTGACTATGCCTCATGACATCGGATTTGAGAAATATCGGTGACTGTACAGGATCAAAAGATTAGATAACAGGATCGATAAAGAGACATGTCCCTTTTTTCTTTTCAAAAAAACTTTTCTTATATTACTATTCTTAAAAAGTTCATGGAAACCATTCGAATTAACTTTTCCGTTTTAAAATTCTTAGCATTGCCAAAAGAAGAATATTTTTTTTGTCATGAGAATATTTTCTCCGGACAGCAATGATTGAGGTTTATCCGCCATGTCGAATTGGGGTAATATATTTTGGAATAGCTTTTTTTTATTTTCTTGATCAGTACAAAATTGTGACTCGTTACAAAAATAAACCGTGAGAAATGTAATGTTATTTTATGTCCTCCTGCCAATTCTTTTATAATATCACAGAAGAGAGCTTTGGAAATACCAAAATTCAAAAGGCATATTTATTCCCTACAACTCCCCGTTGAATCAACATTACGCAGATTCTAACTTTTTTTTTAGTTAAGGAATGCATCAAAATAGTTTTAAGAACACTTCATCTAGATTATGTAGCAATTTTACGAATAGCTACCAGACATACAATTCATAATATTATTGACACGGGCGTTGGATAAATAAATAAATGTAATAATATTATTGCTGGTAATTATATGTATTATAATAGTATAAACTTGATACTTATTTCTGAAACTATTACTAGCAATATAATAATTAGTTCCAAGGAATATTCTTATAATAAACATTTTTTGCTTACTTGTCTCTAACAAGTAATATAAAAAAGTTATTTAAGTAAATTTCTACTTTGAATGGATGAATAGAAAATATTTTATTATCGATTGCAAATTTTAACAAGATATATATATAGTGGACTAATAGTAGGAATTGAAAAAGACCATGATTTGTCTGCATTGCTGTAAAAATGAACACCCGGTTTGGCTAGTTTGGCTGAAAAACTAGTTTCGACACCAACTTTTATCATTGTTTTAACAGTTACATTGTTACTGCAATGGAGACGAATCTAAGTTGGCGTCAAAAACCGATAATGAGTTTAATTAATTAACCGGTAATTAGTTACTAATATTTGAAAAAACTGTATTAACATCAAGTGTCATCCACTACAAGTTTAAAAACATTATTTGAACTTGATTGGATGAATGGAAAGTATTTTATTAACGATTGAAAATTTTAACAAGTATATAAATAAATAAAAAAAATATACACACATATATATAGGGAGAGAGTGAGCTAATGGTAGGAATTGAAAAAGCATATAATCATAACAGGTGATTACTTCATTACTATATTTCATTATTTGCATGAAGGTTTTTAAAATATGCAGCGGAAAAATCTTTAATACGTGTTTCTCTGGTTCTAATAAATACTACTACTTCAGAGTATCATATATTTAATAAAGCTCTTTAATCCCGAAACTCTTACTCCCTCTAAAAGTATGCATTATGTATTCTTTCACTTACACACATTCTTGCCGTAGCTCTTCTTCAGATGAGGCGAATAAAAGGTCTCCTTTATCTGCGAATTCTACTAACTGTTTTAGACACCTTTCGTAATAGGACTGCTCACAGGATTGTGATACTACATGCGACACCAAGCCTGCAAAACAATTAATAACAAAAATTATTGAAATAATATATTTTATAAACCTTTTCTAGAGTAAAAATAATTTGAAATTAACAATTTCAATCACAAAAATATTTAAATCAGTCTTATTATTAGAAACAAGATATCAATCATGGGCATGGCCAAGTAATTTTAGCGCGTTTTTCATATGTTGTATTTTACAATAGGAAAATTCGGGAAAACTATGGGAAAATTTAAATAAGATTCGGCTCATCTAGGGCACAAATGCGACCAAATGCCGAAAACCCGAGGTCAATTGGTTGCTTATTGGCTGAGAAAAAGGTACGACAAAATATGGAACGAAGACGAAATTTGCGTCCTAATAACGCTTTTGTTCCACTACGTGAAAAACGGGCTAAAAAATGTAAGAACTCATGTCTAGCTTAAGATATCACAATGATTAATCTTTAAATACATTTGGTTTGCAAAACGTTTCATTTACTGCCATGATATAATAGTGCAAGAATCTATTATTCACATTCATAAAATTGAAAATTTAAGCATGACATGTCTATAATACAATACGTATATACATTAACGTAAATAAAAATATGATGACACACACAGTTCTAATTAAACAAAATAATCAAAGAATAAATGGAAAGAAATTTTATTTATAACTCGGGTGGAGGGGTACCTCTTGTCCATTTAACAAATTTTTCAACTGTTCGTACTCATTGCTCAAGTTGTATAAAACTGTACTATACATGTGCATTATGTAGTTTTATGCATTTGTTCTTTTTTCCCCCACAAAATTCGCTTTCTTGGCGCTTCTCTTCAGTTAAATTCGTCACTGAAGCTGCATCGTTCAACACTTCATTGATAACGTCTTCCGATTTTGATAAACCTGCAGCTCTTGTAGTTTCCTTAAAAGTCGAGTATTTAGTTACATTGATTGTTAATAAGTCTTCGTATGAGACAATTCATTTCTCCTCCCGCATCAATTCCATTCCAGGCAATCAATGCGATATTTTTCTGCCAGGGCTGCATTAATGTACGGTGTCAACCGTCTTTATGACATTGTATGAAACTAAACACATGGTTGCTAGAAAAGCGCGTACGACTGATGCGAAATCGGGGTTGCCATCTTGGCGAGTTACCATGAACGTTGGAATTGTTGCGATAGTACGCAATAAATTTATAACAGCATCACGAAACACTTTTTTTTTTATATAGACAGAGATAACACTCGAAAAATAAGAGAAATTTAACTTTGGAGCCGGTAAAAAAATGTTGCAAAATAGTAATTGAGAACTTACAGGATATGCAAAATATTAGCATTCAAGCGCAGAAAATTTCCAACATATTTTTTGTTTAAAAATTGAGGGATGGAGCTTAATATATATATGAATGGATGCATATTCATGCAAAATATTTATCAAAAGCTTCAAAGCAATTTTAGATGTTATTTATAAGTGTTTAGTTTGTGTTACTTCTCTAAAAGTGCATTATTAAAACATCCAACAATTTAATCATGGTGACTTTACTCATTTTTCTTAAATAAACAATATATATATGAGCTTTTACCATTGTATATATTTATGCATTATAAATAAATATGTTGTATTTTCTGATATTTTAATTCAATGGAAGAAAAGTAATAAAAAAAATTAAGTCAATTCCTACTTTGAATGGATAGATAGAAAGTATTTTATTAATGATTGAAAAATTGAACAAGATATATATAGGGAGAGTGAACTAATAGTAGTAATTGGAACAAAAGCATGATTTGTCTGCATTGTTGTAATTATACACACTCGGTTTTCGACGCCAGTTTTTGTCATTATTTTAGCACTTACATTGTTACAACAAGAGAGACGAATCTAAATTGGCGTCAAAAACCGGTAATCAATTTAATTTAATTAATGAATTAATATTTGAAAAAAACTGTATTAACATCAAGTGTCATCCAGTACAAGTTAAAAAAATTTATTTGAGCTTGATTGGATGAATAGAAAGAAAATTATTAACGATTGAAAATTTGAACAATATAAATATATATATAGAGAGAGAGAGGCGTGAGCTAATAGAAGAATTGAAAAATATATCTTTGAAAACAAATTTTAGATGCGAGCGTGACTGGATTCGTATACTATATTAACTTTTAGAAAATAATCTCGCATATAATTCCCATTCTACTAATTTTTATCTAGTAAAGTATGACTAATTTGCTTGTAAATCTAAAATTTCAGCAAAGAATGTTCAAATTTTTTAACCTACGAGATATCTAGAAAATATTTTTCTCAAATCTTATACTGTATTGAATACAAAATTTTGTAAATTACAATTTTGTTAATTTCATTACAATTGCTTGATAGTTTCGCTATATGCATACAAAAAAAACTAATGCATAATTAAATCCCTTTAAATCAGTTTATGTTGCGAATAAGATTTGGTTGGATCTTTTATCCTATATTTTGTGCAGCGTTAAAATTTAATATATTTTTTAGACAAAGAAAAACTACTTCTGAAAAAATCCAAATAATATCTTAACTATTTTTAGAGATTAAAAAAGTAAAATCAAGCAAATTTATTGCTAGATACATTACATTAATCTGAAAAGGAAATAATAAATAAAAAGAAACGGATTTCATTAATATAAACACTGAGAAATAATAAAACTTATTCTTATTTGGTTAGTTTTACAAATCGTTTCGCATGTTTATTGCTAACACTCACAAAACAGAAAACCTCACTGACGAATGAGAACTATTTTAGACAAATTATTCCGAATCATGGTTTGCAGATTACATTCATTGTATCATTATTTTTAGTGTGAGTAAGTTTAAGAAAAAGAAAGTGTTTCGGGAAACAAAACAAAAGTTAAAAATAGAATGTTGACAGCTAGCATCAAGGATCTCGGTGAAACCTAAGTTTAGAAAATGGGAAATACCAGTTTTTCTTTCTTAACACAAAATTTATATTTAGTAGAATGAAAAAATACTTTTAAGAGTTAAAAAAAGAGATATTAAGTACTTAATAATAATTTTTTTACTCAAATATAGAAATCTTCAAACAAATTACATTTAATGCGAGAATGCATATTGCAAATTACATCTATTTATTGTTGTTATATCTATAGTGATTCCATATAAAGCACTCAGAATAACACAAATAAAGTTTATTGAGAAATTTATATCAAACGTTTTTGTATATTATATTATACACAGAAAAATACTACAAGTTAAGAGAGGTACTCTTATTTAAAATTAAAATTTTCGATATACATTTCAAAATATTTGCAAAGTAAAGCCTTACTTCATAAAACAATCGGAATTTTAAAAAAAATTATGTGGTTTGAAAACAAAATGAAAACATCTGACGACTAAATAAAATATGTTTCATATGTATTGTTATTATTGCCTTCTATAACGAATTTTGTTTTAACCTTTTACTACCGACAGTACTTAAAAGTACCACTCACTTTAAAATTACGTAGAATAACCATTTTTGCAAATACTCTGTCGATACTTAGCAGGAATTTTCTTTTAAATCCACTCTTCCAAAATATATGGCAGCACGGGTTCTATGATGAGTATTTTAGCGGGGAAGACGAATAGTTCTATAGCTGAAATTGCGTTTTCAGCTGACATTTTGATCGGATTATGAAGATATTATTTTTGTTCTGAAAAATAAGTTAATGTCAAAAAATAAGTGCCTTATTTTTTTCTGTATTTTAATGAAGACCGTAGAAAACAATTTGACTATTTGTTTTAAGTGAACAGTGTATATAATTAATTTTGCAGTTGAATATCTTTAATTAATTAATTAGCTCTAACGGATTAAATTTTCCAAAGTTGAGTATTTTGTTTATGTATATCCCTTCATTTTCAATGTAGTGATTCAAAAAAAAATATTGCAGGAAAAAAACTGCAGTAAATCATATTGCGGTAGATAAAACGTTAAAAGTTATTGTAACTGAAATATCAGGGCTTGCTATATACTGCAATTCCAATGCTTCATTAATTTTACTTTTTTTTTGAGTTTTTTATTCGTTTGTAATTAGTTCCTCCACACCATTTATCTTGAAAAAAATAATAGTGAGTTAAGCATAATAGTTTTATTGTATACTGTAAATTTGAACTTCAATCAAGGGACAAGATGATGCCTGATCTATCGTTAAAATAACCATTCAAATAGTCACATTCATAAAATTATCGTGATGATGCGATTTACTCCTAACTATTAAATTTTAAACCCCTTAAACATACTCAAAATGTAATACAGTTACATTGTGCAATGCTCAAAAACTGTGTAACTATATCCTTTTCTATAGCCTTAAGGTAAAGCTCAACAGGAAGCTCCTACAAACATAAATCTGGATAACTTTTTGAGACATATAATATTAGACAGACTAATAACACTCTTGTCCTTTGCATTTAAGTAGACTCAATTTATTGGGTGAGTTCATCTCACATCCTTTCTTGAAAAATAGACAGATTTGAAATGCAAATTAGTGCTATTTTACATGCTTTGCTGAGTATCATTTTAGCCTGTTTTAACTTTCAAAAGTCTTAATCCTCTAATGCTATGCGGAGAATGTTTTTTAAACAATTCGCTTTATCATTCAGATTTAGCCACGTGATTCCGAATAGCTATATTATATTCTTTAGCGAGGTAAGTAACGTGTACATAGAAATTTGAGCTTCGTAGTGACAAGTATAATAATTTAAAACTGAGGTTGTACGCATGATCACTGAGGCGAAGCCTAATTGTTATTGTAGCATGAGCTCTGCGTCACTTCGGACTTGAGCCTGATATATATATGGTAGCAAATTGTGAATAGTTTTATAGAATGTGATGAAAAAGGTTGCTTAGGGTTACAACAAACGAAAATAAATTAAGATTGATGCGACTACAGCTTCAGTCTACTAACCGTAACTAAGCTTCTCTAAATACGTGCGCAACTTGAAATCAAATTAAGGTAATAAGTGAATATATGTAAAATCTCTAAATAGTTTTCAAAAAAATTATTTTCCAAATGAAATTTTTCCTTATTAAAAAAAAAGAAATCCGTATGTTTTAATAAAAGGTCTCACATGGAAAATAAATTTGTTGTCATGCAATATTTTTTTAATTCAGTTCATTTCATTGTTGTAAAAGAAAACCTACGTAAGAGAAAAGTACTCGATATCACTTAAGAACCAAGAGGTGAATAATATCGATCTCACAATCAGTTTTAACATATAGTCCATTACTCACTTATGAATCATTGAAGATTATATTGCACAAAAGTGAACTTTACTGTAGGTGGTACTTTCACACATTACTCAACTAAAGGAAACCGAGTCTCAACCTCCCAAATGACTCAGCGTTACAGTTTGTGAAATGATGTAGCAGATTAAATGTTTGTTTCTTCATTTGATCGTGATATAAAATTATGAGGAAGTTACTGTAAACAGTTACCTATTTATACGCAGAAACAAATGTATTTATAAATAAATACTTTTGTCATCCAGTGTCTACTTTTGTGTTTAAAGGACGTAGTATTTTTAATATATTTTCGTTTTTATTAGATTATTCTTTTTCGTATTCCAATTACTCTTTATAATTCAAATAGTATTTGAAAATCATTTGTAAATTTGCGGTTTTATTAAATATTATGAATAATCAAATATTTTTTTTTATCATTAATTTGATAGTTTATTGAAAAGACTTTGTAAATAAAAATTATTAATAAATCAAAAGGCGTTTTCATACAAGAATGTTACAAAATTCAAAGGTTTTTTTTTCGATATAAATGATTGAATCCCAAACCCATCAATTAATTTTATTTTTATGGCAGAAATTATGAAAGTATCATTTGAAACTTCAAATACTAGGATATAATGTAAATTTATTATACCTACACAGTTTTATAAACATTGTTCAAACAAATTTATTTAATCATTTGCCTAACTCAATCTATTCTTATTTGCAAATCTTCAAGGCTGAGGCACGATTCATTTGATGTGAGTGTTCGAAGTGAAGTTTTCAATGACCATGAGGGTATATGTAAGAAAAATATATGTATTAAAATTAGAAGAAAAAAAACTAAAAAACAAATATTATACATGATATTATAAATCTAATTATAAAGATTTGATCGTAGAGTTAGCAAATTTTCTATGGTGAATCTTGAGTAAAAATATAATCTTTATACTAATCTGAAATAATAATACAAAAAAAATATTTCCTATACTATTTTATATTCTGCATATGAAATACTACATAGCACATCTCTCACACAAAATGTTTATCTCACAATGTACTAGTCTCATAAAATGTTTAAATTTCCAGAGTTATCAAAAATGTTTAACATAGATGTAAATTTATATGCATGGTTTGTAATAATAACAGAACCGTGAGCTATTAATTAATTCATAGAATGATTGCTATTAGACATTTTAAGCTCTCCAGAGAGATATTTATATTAAAGCCACACTATATACAACAGCACAAGTTACATTGGGGGTGGACCTCATAATTTTACGGCACCTGAGCTGGATCTATCCTAATTTCCACTCCACAACAACAAGAGGGCGTTTGAGCCTTGACATATAAAACGTGCAAAGGCCCCCTTTACACAGCGGGCCTGCAGAGGTACTAGACTTAAACTCATGACAAGCCAGTCACGATTCCGTGACATCGACCACTAGGCTACCGCGGCTGCATTTAAACTATGATGTTTGCTTGTAATTACCAATGCATTATAGATAGATTCTATATACTCAGAATTATCAATAGTTTAACTGTCTTATCAGGATATCTCAGAATTATTCAAAACGTTATAAGTTAATTTAGAAGCTATATCTTAGAAATAAAAAAACATCTACTGACAATCAGATTATTCAACATATATTTTACAAATTTTGAGATTTAGAATACTCTGAGGTCATAAAAATTAAAAAGAAGCTCAAATTGTAGGTATAATATGTATTTAATTTAAAATAAACTTTTATAACTATTTTGAAATTTTATAAAAATGTTAAGAAAATCATAGGAACAACTGAAAAGCTAATCTTAAGGGGGGAAATCCAGTTAGCCAAGTATAATTAATACAAACAGCAGTTAAATAAATTTTACAAGAGTTTCAATTAATGGGTAGCTCAAACATCTAAGTGTGAAGGAATAAATTAAGTCAGAACGAAACTACACAGAAGAAAAAAATTTCATCACCACTAAATTCAATTTACATTAAATGTCTCGCAATAAATAAACTGTAAAAATGTTTAAACTGTTTTTATTTGGTTGCAATTAAGATTTTTGGATTTCAAATCATGATGAACTATGCATAAAGAAAGGAAGCTATTTATTTCTTCAGAAGGACTAATAAATATTTCAAACCTTTTGGTTGTTGTGCATTGATTTTTTCACTGTGTTCATACTCTGTTTAAATGTAATTTAGTTACATTTTTACAATCATCTATCATTAATTGAAATTTTTTGTATGTTTTATGGCATTTAATATCGTATATATATATATATATATATATATATATCCCTTATTAGTTCAACTAAATCTTTTTTTTACCCAATCGATGCAGTTTTGACTTCAAAAAATACAAAACACAGAAGTTTAATATAAAGTTCGAAGAACAAGAAAACCTAAATATTCAAGTATGTTTTTCAATAAAATAACCAATAGGCTTATCTCTCTCAATCCAAATAATAATAATAGACAAATAGGCATAAATGTAAAATACTCAAAGTGCCGTAAGGAAATAAATTTATAATTACCAAAAAATATTTTGAAATCAATTGCTTTATTTTAATAATATATATCAAGAAAACATATTTGCTTCACATAAACATTAATTATTCAATACTTTAAAACAGGTTCTAATTCATGGTGCACATAATTTCACAAAGTGTTCAGAAAAAATAAAATACAACATATTTGCTAATTTTAGGTATTTAATAAAAAAAAAATCTATAGCCCTTAACCTAATCCATATTGCCTCTCTAAACAATGGATTATTTCTAAAACGACTTTAGAAAATATAATTATGTTTTGTAATTAATTTATGTATATAAATAATGAAATTTATTATTTCAATAAGGAATTTTTAACGAGAAATTTTGAGATTCGTATGCGATGGTAATATAAATATAATATGCCAAATAATTCTTAAAACTAGAACTGATCTCCATCTGCAGTTTGTGTCATCAAGCTTGTTTGATTAATTTGGAATATCTATTGATACAGTGTCAAAAATTCTTCTAATTTGAAACACGATTTTGAACGCTACGACCAATCCAAGAAATGAGAGATATTTCCCTTTAAACTGTCGAGTTGCAATAATACCATAAAGTAATTTTCAAGTTGCTGTAATTAAATTTAATGAGAGAACCTTCCTTGATGAAGTGTTTCAGAAGCATATCAATTGATCAAAAAAGTTTATGGATGCTTGCTTTCTGGTAGTTCAAATGTTTTCAAGTGTTCACAGAGTTTTTATAGACGGAACAAATTTGTCACATGATAAGTATACTAGAAGATCAAATTCATAGATAATACCTGAAATTAATAAAAAATGCGCATGATTTCGTAGCAAGTAATTGTCATGCATACTTTAAAATGATGCAAAGGTCTTTAAACGTTATAAAAAACTATTTGAATCATTTTGGAGGAAAATCCTCTTCTACAATTTTTCCACGTACTTGAACCAATGAAAAATTCAATAACAACTGCTCATTGCTGAAACATTTCAGCCGATGAAAATAATGTTGAATTTGAGATTTATAGATGAAACATAGTGCTTTAAATATGTGTGATTCTAAGACAAAGTGACTAAGTTCGGAATGGATTTAAGTTTGAATATTTTGAAACAAATTTGAAAGCCAGAATTCTTTGTATCCATCCATATTATTGAAATGAAAATAAAATATGTTGCATAATACTACACCCCCCAGTTACAACTCTCTCATTAAAAGAAAAACATCTTGTTGTATCTTCCACCTATATTTATATGATTTAGCGCCTTGTGACTTCTCATTAAGTCTAAAAGAGATGGTTCTTTATTCAAAAATTTAAAAATGTACTATTTTGATGTATCGAATATTCAAACAGATTCTGCACATGTTTTAGAGGAAGGTAAATTTGAACAAGCATTTAAACCATTGAGAAATTCTTATAACAAAACAATTTTGTATAATAAATATGTTATAAAATTCTAGTTTGTCACGCGGTTAATAATTGATTTATTTTTTCAATAAATATCAAATTTTAATTTATCTATATTTTCTCTCTCAATTATGTTTTTTAAAAATCGTCTAGCGTTATTTATTAAACCACATACAAAGAAAATTAACGTTAAGTGCATTTTCTTACATTAAAAAAAAGTATGTCTGAAGATAAGATTTTATACGCGATTTTTGTTTTGTTTTTATTTATGACCTTGTGAACTTTTTGAGTAGGGAATCCGGCTAAATAGTGTGATCGTCATACTCCAATAATAATCCGTTATCATCATAACCTTTATCTCATCAGTGTGCACTGGAAGATGAAAATAAAATGAACTAATATTTATTTATTTTAGAGTTTTATTTATAATAATTAAATGACATTCTTTATGAGCTTATATACAATAATCAGGAGAATAAATAAATAAATTGTTGTTGTTTTATTGTTTTACAAAAATATAACAATTTCCATGGCATTTTGAATTATTTTCGTAAGTTATTAAAGATAAAAGGTAAAGATATTTGAAATCTATTTCAAACAATAATGAATGGTTATTATAATTAATAAAGGGATAAAAATGTTTTTTTTTAAAAAAGCTGCAAATTATACGCTTTGTTTTAAAATACATTTGTTTTATTAGTAAGTTAAATACATTTTCTTCTTTGGTTTGTAATATATATATTTAATATATATATATATATATATATATACGTTTATTTCATATAATTGAAACAATATTTTGATAAATAATTATTATTTTATCAAGCACATTGAAATTTAAGAGGAAATTTAGAGATACATAAGCAAAGATATATATATTCTTTGTTCATATTGGTATCAGTAAGTTAAATACATTTTCTCCTTTGGTTTGTAATATATATATTATATATATATACATATATATATTCTTTGTTCATATTGGTATCAGTAAGTTAAACCACATTTAATGTTAATATATATTCTTATCTTATAATTATTATTCTTAACTGTAATGATGATTTCACCTTGCTCTTATTTCTTTTCTCTATAGCCCAGTAGTAAAGTCAGATTATAGGTGAAGGTTAGCTGCTCTGAAAACAGTGCTTGAACTTGCAATCTTAACCCCTAAGGCTATAAGAGTTTGCTAATTTACTACTACGTTTAACTTATTTTTGACCTATTTTATGTGGTTACATTTCTATTTTAATTTTGCTTATTTAGATTTATACTTTTTGATATCTTTAATATAACTTTTACTTTTTTGTAGTATGTCACTTGAGCGCGAATCACATAAAACTATTCGTTACATTCGTGCTGGCGCACACATTCCGAATAAATAAAAAAAATATTGACAAAAATCATGTGGTTATCATTCATTATTGAATCATCAAAATCTTGCAAAATTCCCCACACTAGGGTGTGATGTTCAATGTATATACGAAGTTTCTTCTGTAAAGGCCCTATCACACATGCATAATTGGAGCAACCGTTTCACCAAATTTTTCAAGCAACTGAGAGTGAAGAGTTACAGCAAACAAAACGACATGCTTTGACGTCAGCTGCGCTCTATCTCCACATTGAAAAATTATTCACCGAATATTTTGCTTCGGAAAACGAACATCCAATATGCTTTCTTTTATTTCGCTCACACTTTTGTTGATGAGAGTAAACAGAAATGGAGCACCACTCTGTTTAAAATATTATAATCCATTAAAATATTATACACCATTAAAATATTATACGTCATATCTGATGCGTTTGACGAAGACAAGGCTGCCATCTTTACCATCATCTCGTTTATGACGAAGGGAGCCAAAGAACCCCATTGTCTAGAATTTCAAGCAATTTTTATTTGGAACAATTTTTTCAGCTCACTGGGGAAAGGTTGTTCGGAGCCATTGTTATTGAAACTAGGTAGAAATTGTTCGGAATAGTGTTTTCAAGGAAAATTGCTCCAAATACGTTTTCGTGTGATGAGGGTTTTAGGAAGCCGTTCATTGCGAGAATAAGCAAACGATATATATTGCCAATACTCAAAATGCAATACATTTATACCAGCGTTTCTCAAACTGTGGGGCGCACCCCCTGGGACGCATGATAAACCCCCAGGGGGTGCAAACATATCGAAAATAAAAGATTTAAAAATTAATTTACTGAAAAGAAGTAAAACAAAATACTTTCTGATATAATAATAAAATACCCATTTTCATTGATATAATTTATACATATCATCTAGCGATATTACGTCAACGAATATAAAAACTTCAACACACCTATTACCTATCTTTAATCCTATAACCAAATAAAAAGCATTTTGTTTGATTTGCTGTAATCCCACGAGAGAGATGGCAAATTTTTTATAATATTTTCCTTTCAAACCTAAATTACTACTCTTTCAGAGAATAAACAATCAGACCCAGAATCAAAAAAAAATTCTAAGATAAAAAATTATCATGTTATTAATATTGAAATACTGTTCGTTAGCTTATTGGTATGGTCAGTTCCGACCCCCACCCCCTTTTACGTGTGTGTTTATTTATTTCTGTTGTGTTTTTTTTTCATGTAAAGAGTGTTATGATATTTGGAAAAGCGCAGAGAGCATTTTGAAGGATTATTGGTATTCTCAAACGTATAAAGCATGATGAAAAACGTTTAACAAAATTCTCCTTAGAACTAACATCCATATTTTTAAATTGAATACACTTCTAACCTGGGAGCAGTCACACGGGGCGCATGTTTATCCATTGGGCCCTTGGGGCGGGCACCCGGAAAAGCTGGATTTAACCGGATCAGAGCCCCTACTTGGATCCGACAGCGACAAGAGTTCCCGTAGATCTGCGCCCAGGGCCCGAAATGAGCTTAAATCGGCACCGTTTGTATCCTTAATGTAAGTCATGCACATTTGAAGCTCTTTAGTTAAGTTTTTGATTAGATTTTTTTCTCAAATAATCAAAGAAAAATTATAAAGTCTTCGAAAGTAGGTAAATATACTTTCTTATTAAGTTATTCACAGAAATTACGATTTTCACCCTGCAGAATAAAACTGATTATAAGAAAAGATTGGGGTTACTCAGTCACCCATTAATGTTAGTATCGAGTGTGTGCCTGCTCCCGGGTTAAAATATTTTGAAATCTTCTCACTTTAATTATTGAAAAGAACACAATTACTCTTCATATCCTATGTAGAGTAACAGAGACTAGACTATTTTTCTAATGGTATTTATACTTTAAGAACTGGATGATGGAGGAAATTAATCTTATATATTTAAGTATCATTTTGCAATCCGTTTCTATTTAAAAATTAGATAAAAGAAAAATAACAAAAATCCTATCACTTAAAAGTAATGTACTTAATATATATATTTACTGACAAGTAACGTATACAAAATTAAAAACTTATCTTGTTATAATTTGTACGGTTTATAATTGAAACCGTATTGTAGCTTTAGCGTCAAAGTACAATATTTTTGAATTCAATACATTATTATCAAATAGGGGGAAGGAGCGATAAAAATTATGATTGAAAATTGGGTCGACAATACTGAAAGTTTGAGAAGCACTGATTTATACAATTACAGAATTATTGGATCACAGTAATTCCCTAAACTTAATACTGTAATCAAATATTTTAAGTCCCTACGTATATGTGTGTGTGTATATTATATGTGTTTTGTGTATTTGTATATAGTATATATTATAAATATATATGTATGTTTATGTATGCATATTAATATCTATTTTTTGGCATAATTGTTATGGTAGAACGGATTCTCACAGAACAAATTTTATACATTTAAATATATAAGTGTATTAATAAATTGTATTTATATTAAAAGCGTATTAATTATAAGGAACTCTTCCACATATGTGAAATACTAGCACAGTTTTTATGTCTGCATGATTCTTTTGTATTACTTATTCTGTTTTATTTAAGACATTTCTCTTCCTTTATAAATATTTTAAAGAGTTTCTCTAAAGTCATGTAAATGTGAGCTACCTAAGTAAAATAACATTCATGGATTAAATATTTTTTAACGCTTTCCAAAACCACCTTTATGCATTGATTTTTCTTTTTTAATTTTTTCATTCATTATTTTTCTCTAAGTTACATTTCTTTTAAATAGCGTCTTGGTAAAATTATTTTAATTGCTTAATTAAGATGCATTCTCATTAATTAACCTTAATTCGTGGTCACATTTTTATACGCTTTGAAAAATTATCAGACGTTTTTGTTGCGCATTTTTTTAGATAAATCAACTCACAAGGAATGTTAACTTTATGACCTTCTCTTGCTAAAGACATCATAGCTCATTAAAATTTATTTCGGTACACAAAGAAATATAAAACTCACTCTTAAGTCGGTCGTATTTAAAGTAAATTGAAAAAGCATAAATTTCCAGTTTATGTGGCGATGGTAATATTGCACAAATGAGGAAGTTTTTATGTATAAATATATTTGACACGTGTGTGTGTTGTAATCGCACACTTGAAAATTTATATTTTCATTTAAGGCTCTCTAGTCTCAGAATGATCGAATAATTAACAATACTTCAAGAAGATAACATAAATAGATTCATTAAAAACTTGTTGATAGAAAATGCATTTTACTCAGTTTGTGATTTAACAACAGAAATTAGACCCCTAATAAATATTAAATGCAATTTCTTTAAAAAAAAAATAAGTGCTCAGAAATGTAGTATTTGCTGCGTGCTTATTGAACACTCACCTTTCCAGAGTTAACACAATAATGGCGTGCATTAATTTTTGACCAATAAAGTAGATCGAAGTTATATGAAGGGGAAAAATATTATTTATTTTAACCTACCTATGTGGAAAAGAATTTCTACAGTATGGAGGTTAAGAGAAAAATAATTTTAAAAATATTTTTAAAATTAAATATTGCCACAAAGGGATTGAATTTTCGAAAAAAAAAGGGAAAGACATATATTAGCTTAGAAGATGTTAGACTCAAAAATTAAAGTATTTTTTCTACAATATAAATGTTCAAAAGCGATGATTATTGATGAATAAGTACTGAGTATTGAGTAGTGCAATGCACATAGGATCAAGAAGCTGTTAAATGTGCCTGATATTGTTGTAACTATTTAGTAGGTGTCCTCTCAACGCAATAAAGGTTAAAAAGTACAATAATACTTCTGTTTTTCTATAATAAAAATGACTTTGACATTTTACCGTAATACCTAATTCATGCTTTCCTTCTCATTGTGGCAGTACTTAACATAAAAATTAATTTTTAATATTATTTTTCCCATGAACTTTCTAAAAGAAAATATATTTTACTCAGGTTTTAAAATTGTGGGGAAAAAAATTCGATCCTCCCTATTAATCAGTATTATTCCAACAGATATTTTCTTCATCTATTGCGACATCTTAAATTTTATTTAAACGTCTTAATAGCTGAAGAATAAATAGTTTTTCTGATCGATCGAAATAGTTTAAAATATTAAAAGCAACACTCAAAAAGTGTGTCGCGTATGCATTTGCCTTAGCATAACTTTAAAAAATAAGACCGACTCAGATTCAAATTTTTGGTCTGAAAATTTATACATAAAAAAGATTAACACACACACACACAGCACTAGATTTGGTACATTGCACTTAAATTATTTTCAGCTTATTCTTAAGTAATGCTTAATTTTCAACATTTTTGGGCAAAACTCCAATTAAAGTTATGTAACTAGTCATTGCTAATTACATGGGACATATTAAATTTTGATTATTTGGAGTAAAAAAAGTTATGCAGTGAGAATAGTTTTTTAATAAAAGAAAACAAATTTTTTTTAAAAAAATAGACTCACGGATTTTTTGAACCAATGCATTTGAGCTTTAATAGATCAGAAATTTTGCCAGGTAATAACTTAATCTTGCATCTTTACCTCTTTAGCAATTATGCAAATATAAGTGGAAAAGCAGTACATTTTTTTACAATACAGTTAACAGTAAAAATCGAGTATATAAAGAACAATTTCGAGAACAACAACTATTTTAAATAAATATTCACTAAATAATACAGCATTAGAGAAAATCACAATTTTTCTCATTATATAACGATAATTTATTCTTTAAGGGAATGCACTTTGTAGTAATTATGCTATTAATGCCACCTGATCGGAATGCGCCATATCGAGGTTCACGAAATTCATCAGGGCAAATAGTTAGATTGTACACCTGTTGTTAGCCGTAGCCTTGAACATCATGCAGGTAACAATAAGTTTTGGCTCGTTTCTACCCCAATTTGGAGAGAGAACTCCCTGGGTTCTGTCAAGGGCCTCCCACCTTTCTTCTCCTTCCACTAACCCTTCGAGAGAACTTGTGGCTCGATGGCTATAAAGAGTACCCCCCATACCACGAAGGGACTGTTTATTTACAAATACCTATGCCTTCTCCCGGATTCGAACCCAGGTCCTACGGTACAGCAGTCAGAATCGCCAACCACTATACAGAAGCACAGCACAGAAGCATAAGCACATATATACGTATTTAGTTTTTCATTTCTAACAATTAGTCTTAAATAAAATTTATATAGTCTTCATATTTTCATTAACTACATATTTATTCTTTTGCTATTCTTTTCCCTTTTTCTTAGTTTTTTTAAATATGCTTTACACCTGTTGGTCTGGTATGGTGTTTTTTATTTAATATTAAAGTTATTTTCTAATTTTCAGTCATTTAAGTGTTTTTATTATTTTCTCCTCTTATTTTCTGTAAAAACTAATTTTTTTTCCTACATAGTAATACAAAGTAAAAAAGGAAAAAGAATGCGCCTTAAGGTAGTGGTCACCAAACGTTTTGACCTCACGGACCAGTAAATTCATAATTTAAATCTAGATGACCACTAATAGGATTTTTTATAAGTGCTAAAGATATTTATAAAAAAAAATTGTGATCTAAGATTACATAAAATGTACCTAGTTAATAAAATGAAACTATTAATTGTAACTAAATTATGAAAGCTTTTTTGATAAACCATAATAAAATAAACGAAATAAACAAATGTAAAAACAAAACCATTACAAAATGATTATCAAACTTTAAACATTATACATTCCTAGTGGGATGGATGCTCCTGCTTACTTGAAATAAGATTATGGACATTTGAATCCAATGTTGTTACTACAAGACAGAGAGCTGCGTTTATTTCAAGCTGAAATCGGTAGTGTTTTGATGGCTGTGTCTGATGAAAAGGTCGTTTTACATATATAAGTTGTGGTGATTTGAATCGGAATTTTCATCCCCTGTTCACTAAGAAAAGGGATACTTTTTATAGAAAGCTAAAAAAGGAGATCTTGATAATGATGATGGAAACTTAAATTTGATATTTTAGTCAAAATAGATCGATGAAGTTTTGTTTTATATGTATGCTTAAACTATTATCCTGAATTTTCATTCTGCTAACGTATCTTTATCCACATATTTCCAAGTTAGGGATCTTCATTCTTTAAGTAATAACGAACAAAGGATTTTGTGATTCCAAGTGATTTTAAACTAGAGTTACTACTTGCTGGTTAACTTCATATTTTCCTTCATGTATTCATCAAAATTAGAAAACATTTGCAGATAGTCTTCAACCCCCCAACTGCGTTTGCCACAGTAATATTTTCTTTAGAAACGCATCCATTTTACTACATTGTGTGAACACGTCCTTAAGTTGTCCTTTCAAGGATATGTTTAGTTCATTTAACAGGGAAAATTATCTGTCAGGTGTGCAATCTTTGATAGATATTCATTGTTGGACAAGAAATTTGGTAATTTCGGATTATTTTCTTGGAAAAATAATTTGACTTTTTCCGGCAAGGTGAATAGTCGGGTCAGTATTTTGCCCTTCGACATCCATCTCACTTCAGTATGACAAAGAAGATAAGTAAACTCGGAACCCATTTTTTCACAAAATCTCAAATATTCGAGAATTGAGTGCTTTGCGTCGAATTTCCTCTATAATTTCAATGACATTTGATAATACTTTGTGTAGTTCAGGGGACATTTTTTTCGCTGCAAATAGTTCTCGATGTATAATGTAGTATGTACATAAAATGTCTGGGTAACCAACATTCTTCCCCTTTGCAACAATTCCTGGAAGATGTCCAGTCATATTTGTGGCAATGTCTGAACATATCCCAAAATATTTTTTCTATTCAATTTCATGTTCCCCTAAATAACTATTAAGAACTTCAAAAATCTCACAGCTGATTGTTCTACACGGCAATTTAAGCGCGCGAACACAAAGTAGTTATTCATATAACTCTTCTTCAAGCTCAAACCTCATGAAACAAAGAATGATTGCTTTGTCTATAATGTCCGTAGACTCGTATAGTTGCATGGAATAAATTGATGAATTTTTCGCAATTCTTATTATCTGTTTTTGAATGTCTTTGGCCATATTTTTGATTCTCCGCTTAATAGTACTAGCAGATATAGGAATTACTATCAATTTCTGAACAGCCTGCATTCCCAAAATCTGTACACAGGCTTTAACATATGCAAGGCGTAATTAATTCTACTCCAATCATATTCAACTTTGTGCATTTCGCGATCTGATTTAATATGACATTGGAAGCCTTTAGTAATTTAAATAATTTATCTTCCATGGTCATTTTCCTTTAAACAGTAGCTTGCTTTTGAATATTTTCCTCGATTCTTTTAAAATATTCTAGAGGGGTTTTTTTGCTAAATCCGGGTGTTTTGAATTGAAGTGTCTTTCAAGTTTTTAAGTTAGGTAAGCTTTCAGAACATACAACACAGAGAGGCCGTGGTTCCAGCTTAGTGTCAGATTCTTCAATGAATCCAAATTTTAAGTAGTAGGAATGGCATTTTCTTGATACTTCGCGGTTTTCTCTTTTTTCCTTCTCTCCAACCTCTGTTCTAACATTTTTCCTAATGGTGCCTGATGAAGACTGAAGAGAGTCTGATTTATTGATCAGTTTACGGTTAGGTGAAGTACTATTAATGTAGCCGCCCACTGGTACAGTTCTTAGTGACGCTGACTGCTGCCCGTAGGGCCTGGGTTCAAATTATAGAGTACTCATGGGTATTTGTAAGCGTATAGAATCTTTGCGGCAGGGGGAAACTCTAAATAGTCGTAGAGCCACAAGTTCTCTCGTGAGGTTGATGGAAGGGGAAGAGAGGTGGGAGGCCTCTGACCACTTCCAGGGTCTTATCCCTCGAAAGTAGAGCGGAACCTAGCCAAATCATACTGTCATCAGTAAGGTACTCAGAGCTACGGCTAACGACAGGCGTACTACACCTTGCTACGATGAACTTTATTGGTCTTGATCTAAAGGTTTGATATTACTATTGATCAGGCGGCCTAAGTAACAACAACACTATTAATGTTACTGTTATTGTTCTCAATGCTTTTCGAATTACTAAAGAAGTACAAAATATTCTTTTTCTTTTTTAACTCATTATGGGTTTAATTTATTTGAATGAAAAATAAAAAAGAGAAGGACTTTAGAAAAGCCAAACAAACTTTATTCCAATAAATATCATGTATAATAAAATATGCACATGGTTAGAATTTAAGATCATACTTGCTTTAAGAAAACACCAATATACGAAAGAAAATACACAAACTTCCTTAATAACCAAATTAATAAATTGAATATTTTTATATTGTTCGATAAAACCGTAAACCCACCTTTAAGTGTTTCAACTGATACACTTGTTTTAAGAAAACACCAATATACAAAAGAAAATACACAAACTTCCTTAATAACCAAACTAATAAATTAAATATTTTTATATTGCTCGATACGACCGTAAGCCCACCTTTAAGTGTTTCAACTGATATACATACACGACATACAGGAGAGTAAAACATTAGAAGAGTGCGAAACGAAACGAGACAAAACACATAGCTAAAAAAAATTCAGTTATAGCTTGTTTACCGTGGCATTATTCTATGAAATGGCCTTTTTCGATTAAGTAGCATTTTTATAAATTTTCACGAATTTAAATAAATTGAATTATGTTTCAATGCATAATGAAACATAGCTTAACTTGATGAGTAAGTATATTCCACATTTTTCTGGGGACCAGCGAAATTTTCTCGCGGACCACTTTGGTGACATCTGCCTTAAAGCACATTTAATCTTGTAGTTTAATCCTAAGCCTGAATTTGTTGATTAATATTCTAGATTTTCTTTTCATGTCCTGGAACATTAAATTTTTCTATGCTTAATGTGTTATTTTAGTAATTAAGATATATTGTAGTTGTTATATATTTATATATATTGTGTTTTCTTTTATTTATCTTGGAGAAAGAATGCCCGTTCACCCATCATTTTGGTTCACGGGAACAAATTCCAACTCCTCAGGTACTCGATAGGTTGTAGATCTAGAATCTAAGTCAGCCAGTTTAATCGCTAACCTTATTGGCATTATACTATGTTGGATCTCGCTACATTCCAGTAAGATTTTTCTACTTTTTCAATCTAAAAGTAAGAACGGTCAACCCCCGTAAAACCTACCTCAATGTAGGAAGCATATGTGTCATCAAGAAAAGTGTAGAATATCTCGGCGTTGAGCAGATTAGATATTGCGGTTATAATTCCATTAAATACCTAAAGAAACAACACCACAACATAACGCTGTCTTTTACGAATTTCACTGCAGGCTTAAACATTCCGACAGGAGACGCAGACGCAAAATCTTGATTCTGCCATCCAATCGGAACAGACGAAACCTTGGTTCACTGCTCCAGTGAACCTGTTTCCATTATTCTACATTCTATTATCGCCAAATTTGCCACGCGTTAGCCAAGCCGCGTCGTTGTACTTCGTAATGAAAGGCTTATTGTTGGCTACATGAACCAAGCGGTTATGTTTTCTTACCGATGGTATTCACTATCCGTATATGTATAACATATAGTCGACTCTTGCTAATTCAAACGTATGATAACACGAACTTCTCGCTTATTCGAAGCTTTTACTCGGTCCCTAGAAAAACAACGTGATAATTCGAAATGATCTAATAAAACTCTCGACAATTCAAATACTCCCTATCATATAGAGTGCTGTAGCAAATAGGCTGGAGATTACATGTTTTGTGTTGTATTGTCTCTGCTTGTCTCCCCTTAACGTAGCCCCTTAGATGACCATCGGAACTGACTCCGATAACTCTGACAGAAACTAAAGTGTCACTAAACAAACTACGCAAACTTTTCCTTCGAAATCATGTTGATGCGGAAGTTTTTCAAGCTTCATTTATTCTAGAAAAATCTATTGACAAATATTGAATGCCATAAAACCAAAAAAAAAGATTACAGGTTTTTCGTCAAAAAATTAATTATGTAAAGTATGATTCTTTAATATTTTTAATGCATAAATAATTCTTTTAATACAGGAATTTTAACTTATGTTTAATATTTATACTGTATAATATGTACTTTTTGAATATACTTTTAAATAAGTTTATACGTATGTACAATTGTTGGTTTATTAAATAGTTTCAAATTTAAATGTCTTAGAAAAAAATTTATCTTCGTATATTTTGGGAATTTTTTCTTACTCTCTTGATAATTAGAAGTTTTCATTTGTCCCTTCAACTTCGAATTATCGAGAGTCGACAGCATATGTATGCCTGAAGTTTGTCCTTGCATAGAACTCGATAACACAATCAAATGCTTAATATCGCTGTGTACATGTAAGTGTGCTAATGGCTAAATAACCATGCTAATAGCTCCACCTACAACAAATATATACAGGAAGAAAGCTATTTCTAAATGTTAGAATTATGATATTCATTACCTTTTTTTGAAGATTTTCGTAAAAAAGCAGTGTTTTACCTAATAGACGAATTCATTTAACACGCGTTTTCTAAATTTTAATATAAGAGGATTTGTGGCCCACATATATGGTGTATTATCCTTCTAAAAAATTGGTTCCTATGTTGAACGAAATAAAGTCAGAGCAAAGTAAATCTGGAGTCGGAGGATGCAGTAGGATTGATCGACCGAAGAGAAAGATTACAGCAGCCGCTTCACACCAAAGATCACGAGTACAAGCATTATGTGGACATAACAAAAACGGCTGAATCTTATTTTAAAAGCATTTGGATATTTACTGATAGCCATTTCTCTATTCAACATTTAAGTAACTGAAAAAAGGTTGGTGATAGTGTCGGGATATCTATCTTAAAGTTGATTGACAAATTAACTGCCAACTTTGAATTTCATATTCAATGGATTATGTTCCATGTCGGAATTATGGGTAAGGATATTGCACACTGACAACGGCTGCCTCTTTGGACACTCCCCGAATTGATATGCTTTCTACTTTCAGCGAGATTTTCTCCTATAGTAATAAAAATCTAAAGGATCTCAGTAGAGTTTCTCCTGAATATGTTTGGCACAGGAAAGCGCTCAGGTGGTGCCCTACTCTTTGAAGGTTATAGAGGCCATCAAACTTGTATATCTCGATTTACCAGTGGGCACTTGCAATCTCTCCCCTTTGAACATGGGCTAAAAGTTTTCGAAATATGTAAGAAGTGTAATGCTGCTCAGGCATCAGCGGAACACATTTTATGTAGCTTAAATTTTAACCTGGAAAAGATGTTCTTAAAACCTCTTTCTTTTTTAGCCTTTTTGGAAGTATACGGACTGATGGAGTTGGTCTAGACTTAGATACTCTTACTAGGGATTAGAAACAACAACGATAACACAATAACGGATCTCACTGTAATATCGGGAGCTTAGCACAAGAGTTATATTTTGTTTTACAACAATCTATACCAGTCTTTATCATCTGCTGTAACGTGCAGTCGAATTTCTGCAGGATATCCATTGCAGTGATTACTTTTGATGTACGCAAAAGGTGTATTTCGCGGCAATAGTGCATTGAGTGCTAAGTAGGGGAAAACAAATGATACGACATTGTCTTTATTGATGAATCCCAATTCTTCCTATAGCATCACAAACGTTCGAAGAAATTTCTTGGTGAGATATTGTAAGACTTGGATTACATCGCTATGCCGATTCTTTATTTATCATTATGGTTTCACGTTTTATTGAATTTTATTTCAAATTCCCCTATTCCAATATTCATTGACAGTTCACTTAATAGCCACTGTAACATCTCTGATAAACTAGAGGTTTTTGGAGCTATTTTTGCCATCGTCTCTAACTTTAAAGGATTGCCTAAAGTCAAACTTCAAAAGGACTCACGGGGCATATATTTATATATGCAATACTTCTTACTAGACCATACTCCTGCATTTACTTCAACATTCTCTTGATGTGTCACAAATCGAACATTTAAGGATAATCATTTTTAGAAAAAGACAAGGGTGATTGGCAAAATTTTTCCCAAATGCTTGCCAAATACATTTTATTTACCAAATACAATTTTTTTATGCCAAATACATTAAATTTGGTCTCATATGAAAGAAACGTGTTCTGTTATACAAATGACCACATTTAAAACTCTTTCTTTCAATGTTGAGACATGTAGGAATATTAACTGACAATCGTGGCGATTGCACAGAACAATTTTTGTTTCGTTTTCCTTAACATGAAAGGGCTTGTTATTTTTAAGATTTCATCCTACATTTTTAAGTCATTTACAAACATTTGCTTTGATATATTTTGTCCTTCATGATGTTTTATTTTAGATCGTCAAATGAAGAATATATGCAAGGTGTAACACAAAAAATGAGACTTTGTAGCTTGAAAAAAGAGTGGAGTTGGATACAACTGATTTGGTGATTTCATCCCACCCACCTCCTCTATTCATGTGGCCAGTTTTGTCTTAATAGATGATGCTAGTTGGTAGTACTGCGTCATTATATATAAGTGAACACGTGCAACTGCATTACGTTGGAAAAATGTCGAATCAACATCAAGTTTCTTTTGAAACTTAAGAAGTCAACTACGATAACATTTCAAATAATAACCGAGTCTCACATAAATTAAACTTTGTCTCATGCACATGGGTTCGAATGGTATAAGAGGTTTTTAGGGATAAGGGTCAGTGTGGAAGATGGTGAAGCCGTAAGTCATCGATTGCAGATCAAAACATAACCAAAATTCGTGATATGAGTGGGTTTCACACTCATATCAGTGGTCAGACTGTTAATCAGCACTGCTACATTGAAGTACTAAAAATGCTTCGTGAAAAAATTAAGAAAAATAGGCCAGAATTAGGGAGACCAAGTATAAAGCCAATGCACTTGCTCACACAGCCCAATCTGTCAAGCAGTTTCTGATCAGCAAAAACATTAGTATGATGGACATTCTCCTTATTCATCTGATTTGGCCCCATGAGACTTTTTTTTATTTCTTACAGTTAAACCTTGCTTAAAGGGAATATATTGAGGTTCGGGCAAAAAGGGAGAATATCTCCTGAAGAGCCTTCCAAAAACCTCTTTCCAAAACTGTTACCAGTAATGGCAGCACCGAATGCAGAAGTGTGTGAATGCTGAAGGGAACTACTTGAAGGGGATACTGTCACGGAAAACTGATTTTGTAAGTACAATGATATATTGGACAAGCCTTTTTTAATACAATATGCATTGTTTTTCATGTTCTATATGCATATTTAAGTATACACACACAGATATAATTAGAGTTCACTTAAAATATTTACATACTAATATAAATCAGAGTAAAAATTGATGTTAAAATATTGTAGCACAAAAATTCATTAAATCCATTGTGTTTTTTTTTCATTATCATAGCCATCAATCACCACAGTAAGTTATTTCACTGTTACAACTTTGAGAACATCATATACCGGAAATTACTTATTGAGAATAAGTGAGTTCTAAGCGTTGATAGGGAAGCAAACATCTTTTATCAAGATAAACATTATAATTTCTGTATAAATGCAAAATTTTAATCAGAAACAATGTTTAGATGTCTCGCAAAAGTAGTGATTAATATCTCAAGAGAAACTAAAACTTTATAAGCTTTATTATTTAAGACCAAACAAAAAAATGTTCTTAAATCTTAATTATATTCTTTAAAATATTTTCAATGTTTTTTTTCTTTCTGAAAAATAAATAAGTAGTTAAAAAAATTTTTATAATAAGAACACGTATATTTGGAATGAAATAGTTATTTTTTTAAAAAAGAATTCTCCCCTCTGATTGCAATAACAACAAAATAAATGTTAATCATCAAGAAAAAAGAAAGAATATTCCATTTTGAAAGTTTCTTTCCAACAAGATGTGTCTTACAATTAATCAATTTAACAACAAAACTTACATTACTTTTCTGCTTTCTTATAAGTAAGATTTCAAAGAGAAGAAAAAATCGAAGAAGGGAGAGAATAAATGTCAGTAAATATTGACTTTTAAGTATAAATACGTGTAGTTTCTAGATTCAAATATCTCATTTTATAGTAGCAAAAATCCAAATATTTAATACAATAAAAGGTTTTGTTTATCTTTCTGCACTTCTTTATATTAAAAATAGTAGAATGACAGTTAAAAAAAGCTCCTTTTACTGAAAAGAAATAAAAAAGAATAATAATTTATACTACTTTAACTATCTGATTTCATACTTATTTTGTGATTACTTTATAATAGTTTTAATTTTATGCATTACCTAAATTTGTGAATTTAACAATATTTCATATTGCTTTTCCTTTTTATTGATAAGAAATGATGCACATGGGGCATTCTGTAGTATTACATGCGCAAACTATGAGTAATCCTAATTCAAATAATGAAGTTATTTTTCCAAACTACTTGTGATTATTACACACCAGGTGGTATTCAAATATTTTACGATCGAAAACTTAGTTATTCAGTTTTAAGATGTCAAGAAAACCCATATTTACAATTGCTTTTGCATTTGTCCTTGGTTCATAATTACATAACGAGTGGCAAGCATAATGAATGCGTAGGCGCAAGAAAATTGAAATTGGCTTTGCGCATTTAAACTCTATGCGTTATATTAGTTGCTTTTAAGGCGCGCCCACAGATTACCGCCTCCAGAGTACACATAATATTTACGATACTTGCTTCACACAATATACGGCGATGACCATAGATACAGGTTTTCTTCTGCGTGCTCAAATAAGGAGTAAAATGCTGAAATGTCATAATTTGTTCCGCTGCTTAGTAAGAGGGAGTTTTACCTCAAAACATTATTATCACGAAATTATTCAAATGAAAAAGGGCTAATTGAGTCAAAGTCGCTTTTTTCCCCTTTGTGTTTTTTTTTTGTATGCACACTTTGGCAAAAGTAAAAATTTATCTACCTTATTAATATATCAAAAACATGAATAATGCAAATACAGACTAATTCAGCATAACTATCTAAAGCAGCGGATCTTTAACTGTAGTCTGCGGACCCCTAAAGGTCCCCGACGCTTTTCTAGGGGTTCCGCAAAAGGTTCTCATTTAATGTTATTGCTTTCTTTTACAGACTTAGAAAGGCTCCGAGAAAAATTGAAAGGTACCATCCTAGACTAGATCATTCAATTACCCTCATAAAATAAACTCTGCTAGGAAACGAATTTTGATCAAGAATATTAATTAAGTTTTTATATTGTTTGCGTTTTCTTAATGGAGAAAAATAAATATTAAAAAGTCTGCATAAGTAGCTCAAATAGTCATAGGACAATTGAGAAATCAACCACTCAGCCATACGTGGGAGTTAGGAAGGTTTGTTCAAAATATTGGGGTCCACAATGTTAGGCCGATACATAAAAGGGGCATTGGGATCGAACTGCATATCTAGAGGAAACAAACTACTATCATTATGCTTATTTTGAAAATAGTTAAAAATAAGAGAAAAAATGCTTGTCTCTTTACAACATGGCTATTATCATATTTGTTAAACATTAAGTATAGTTGTGCCTTAGTGTTTTACTGTAAAATAACGTACAAATAAAACAAATCAGTATGCAAAAGTAATTTCTGAATCCTTTTTAAATTCAAGGACAAATTTAAAACTACAGAACCTTTCCCATAAATTGTTAGGGAACAAAAAGGTTCAAACTGTGAAAATCCTTAGATTACATTAAAATGTATTGCTTTAATTGTTTTTTAGTTAACCACAGATAGGGGAATTATATGATAACGTTTATTTTAAAGAAATGATAAATAGCATATTTACAATAATATTAAAAATATCAAAAAATTTATAGAGTTCTCATGTATATATATATACTGAACTGAACTCAGTGGTACAACAGCCCATGAGGACAAAGGCCTATTGTGCATATCTCAGTTTACGTGGCTTTAGGCGCTGGGGTGCATGTGTAGATGTTTCGGTCAAGTAGTCAGTCTGACGCGGTTCCCACAAGCAACCTTGATACTCATTTATCTACCCACTGAAGGGATGAAATGAAAGACTGAGTCTTACTTGCCCAGCTCTAGGGATATATATATATATATATATATATATATATAATCAAAATTTCTCTACAAGAGGGAGATAAATAAACATGATCAAACTGAAAAGAATTGAAATTGTAAGATAACCAGATAATAGAATTTAAATGGAAACAAGAAAAATAAAAAAATAGAGTTAAATATAAAAAAATATATAAAAGCATGGATGCTACACTATTATAAACATTGCTGACTTAGGACAGCTTAAAACTAAAATAATTCATATAAAAATGGGGTTAAACATGTTTTGAGGCCAGTCAACCTTCCCCCTTTTTTTTAATAATACTAAGAAAAAACCTATTGAAAATAATGGATAGAAAATCTAAATCTATTATGAGAAAAAGATAACTTGCCTAAAAATTGCATTCAAAAATGCTGAGCCCGCGCTAAATCTGAGTACAATAAACAAGTAATTGCCAGAATCTGGACCCAAATACAAATTCAAAGCATAGCAATGCCTGAAAAGTAGCACTTAGCAAAAGTATGAAATAAATAGAAATAATAAATTAAGAATTGTAAACATACTACCATTATCTAAGGGACATAAGATTATGTGATTTAAAAATAATAAATTATATTAAATTAGTTCTAATAGAACAAGTAATTTTATCTAAAATTAGAATTTGGAGGTACCTATATCTTTCTTGGAAGAATAATAAATTTCTAATAACTTGTTAATAAACTATGGAAATTTAATCCTTACTATTTAGAATTTCTTTATTCTATTAACTATTAATAAAATTAATTGGATATTTTCGAATTAAACAGTGTTTAGTAAAATGTTTATAGTTTTTTTTATTTTTTCTGATTTATTTGAAACTAGAAACTTATTGAATTGTGTGTAATTAATAACAGTATTTCTGAATATAGAAACATGTACATTACTCCCCCAATGTGGTACTTTTATGATGTTGAAATTAAAGTCTTCTCGTTTATCATGAATATTTGTAACTTATTTTATTATCTTTTAATTTAATTTATATATCAAGAAAATTTGCTTCATAGTAGTTACTATTTGTATGTATTAATTTAAGATATTGTGGATAAAAATAAATGTCAGATTTAAAGTTGCCTGGCTTGCCAAAAATTATTATATCACCTATATAGCAAAAAATGCCATATTCTGAGTTGTCAATTAAACTATTTTAAAATAATATATATATATATATATATATATAAAGGTAAATGATAAATCACAGCGAAAATGTTGGACAAAAAATTTAAGAGCTTTTTCTTAAAAACTTATAAAATGAATAATCAAATACCATAAATAAAAATTTAACAATTCATTCATCTCAGCAATATTTCACCTAATGTCATTTCCTGCCTTGGAAAAATACTCTGGAAATTTGATATAATTACCACCTATCATGGTTTTTTCTAGAAAATTAATAAAATTGTTATTATTTTGATAATGCTGAAGGTCAATAAACATGCCCATAAGACATCATGAATGCCTTTAAAAAGTTCAAACAACTACTGAACAGTAAAAGAAATAAAAAAAATCTCCTGAAGAGAAATAATACCCCCGTCACTCGTCACTTCCGAGACAACGCTAATTATATTACTTAATGCTTGTAGCTGTCATTCTAACAGAAGCGGGGGAGTTATTTTGGGTGCCACTGCATGTCAACTCCAGGAGTAATTTTTCCGCACTAAAACAGTTTCGGAACACCGTCGTTCCGAAAGAATGTTAATTACTATTATTCGATGTTTCTATTCAATTCCTCCAGAATTTAAAAAAAAAAGCTTTAGATTAAATTATATGATTTTAGGAATGAAAATTTAATTAGATTATACTTTCTAAATTAAAATTTAGAAAAATTATGGAAATAAAGAAATTAATTACTTGTTTCAGATGTTAAAATTATAAAAGTGTACTGATAAATTTAGTTGGTAAAGTGAAATGTAATAAAGTACGCGTGTAAGAAGTACGATTAGTTTACCACACACACACATACACACATATTCATATTCTAATAACCTCGGCCTTTTTTGCGTTTCAATTAAATTTTTTCAGCTAAAATCTCTTTTGAACTAATTAATGGCTAAATGTTTGTTCTGAATACAATGGTATCATTACAAGAATGTATGACCATGTAGTTTTATATGTATCATGTGGTTAATCTTTACTGTAATACTTATAACTGGTTAAGATGCAGGGCTTATACAGAAAAAAAAATGAAATCTCAATACATGGTTTTCATGCACTTTAATTCTTTCAAAATCATATGGATCCAAAAAATATATAATCCATTTTCTCAAAAAAAATAATAATAATAGTTTTTATTGATTTTACCAGAAAGCAAATATAAACTTACATACGTATATACCGTATAATCCGACGTAGAACACGCCCTTTTAAAATAAAAATATGATAAAAATTTATGGGTGCGCTTTGTACAACGGATGTAGAAATGATAGCTTCAAATACAAAGAAAAAATGCACATAAATATAGGATTTCTACATGTATCTAAATACTGTTTACATAACAAACTTAATAAACTTTCACGATTGGATAACATCTTCCTTTATATAGCCATGAACACATCATCGAATTATATTTCATTTTTACATCATCAGTGTTACTCGGATTCATAAATAAATAATTATCTTCCATTTCATCTAGATCGTTAGGTATATGACCCCTTTTTTAAATGATTTTTTTATTATGCCAGGTTTAATTTCACTCCATGCTTTAATTCTTCATTCATAGACTATTTCTAGACTTCAAAAGATAAAAGCACTACTCATGCACATTCTTCCTGAAAAGGGTGCGTGTTATAGGGTGAATATACCTGAAACTAAAAAAAAAATTGCAGTTCGAAAGTGTGTAGGTGTAAGTTATACGCCAGTGAGCGCACGCTACTTGCCAGAATATACGGATATATATATCTATCTATATATATATATATATATATAATAGATAGATATAGATAGATATACACATATATATATATATATACAAACATAAGAAAGTATACAGTAAATTAACTGGCATGCTTGATCCCTATATCATAGCCCCAAAAAATATAACTAATGGAGTAATTTATATTAAAAACCTAAATTTGTATGTTTGACCTCCATTCTCTAACTTTGCATGTATTCCCGCAGGGGAATTGTATTGTTTCAAATATTTCTTACTGTGCGGGAGCCTGAGTCATAATTGTAGATTGGTTGGGCACACCAGAGCTGTAAGTTTGCCGACCCCTGTTACATTCCATACATTTCCAAATATAAGCTGATACACGTAGCGGAAAGAGTTTTTTCTCCACAAAAAAAATTACCTAAAACTCAAAATTTGTATATAAGCCGAATTGAATAAAAAGTTTCTATAATTTTCCTACACGTCACTATGAGGGCGAAAATGTTTCCAAGCGAGTATAAAATAGGTAAAATGTCTTCCAATCAAATCGGTGTAAGGTAAGACGCCAGACGCTAACGAAGACAGTTTATTTCTTATATTACCATCTTAACTAACGCGTTTTCATATCCATTTATTATCTAGCGTATTATGTGTGTTATCTTACTTTATGAAACATTTTTGTCCTCCGAAAATAAGCTGAAAGAAAAATTGCGTGCAGCTTATTTCAAACTACAAATGTTCGCGTTTTTGAAACTTTTAACAGAACAGCTGCTTGACATTTCTTTGTAAATGAGAAACAAGTTCTAGTTTGGATGGAAAAAAATAACATTTTGAATTCAGGGGAGATTCCGAATTCAAAAAGGCAACAAGTGATCAATGACCTATGATGGATGTTCTGGAAACGAAACTCGCTGTATGAGGATCATGCATTCAGACATCCCAATGGATGAATATGAATTTCACGAACTATTCAAAAACGTGAATTTTGGCGTTCACTCTGTAGGATTCAAGTGGTTTTTTTTCCCTTCCATTTGGAATAAAATTTCCACAATCCAAACATTCCCAAAGTTGAAAGATTAAACTCGATTGCACATGGCTCAAGGAAAATGTTGTAGAAAATCACTTTTTTTAAAAATACATTTCCCCAAAGTTTGCGGATTTCAATATAAGTTGGATTCAATAATAATATCTTATTTTAATTTTTTTTTAAAAATTCCAAAATTGTTTGCTTGTATATGGAAGCGTATGGTAAATAAAAAAATCTACACGTTATGATTACTTTACATTCTACATATACTTCCAAATCTTAGAGGCTTTATTGTTTGAATTACTTTAATGTTTTAACTTGTTGATATTTTTCATACATAAATGTCACAGCTCAGAAGCAATATTAAGTCATGAACCTTCAAGTTATATTTAAATGAAGGAAAAAATTTTCTAAAAAAATGTATTAAGTAGCCTATAAATAAGATGCATGGGGAGTTATTTAAAATGTAAATTAAAAATATATTTCTCAAAAATAAACGTAAGGTAATCTTATGCTACGAAGTCCAAGGCTGCTGTTTTTTCTTAACACTCTCATAAATAAAGAACATTTTATTTTAGACACAACTCATGAGTTTATTTTTAAAACAGCTCACCCTTTTTTTTTAAAGGGTAACTTACTTAATAAAAATAAATACATAAATTATTTTATATCAAAAATGCACCCAGATTTTAAAAAATTAATACATAAAAATAAAAGACATTAAATTTCTTTTAAGTATCTAGTACTTTTTTTTTTGTTTTACAAGGTTGTTTTTACTTCAGTATTAAGCTCAATATTTGTGAACCACTTTTTTATATATATATATGCAGAGCTACTATGCTGTAGCCAACTATTACCTAAATTTAAATTGCATGTTATATATCAATAAACATAGCCATTAACAACATACATGCAATATTTAGTAATATTTTTTCATTATATCACTGCGTAAAAAATTATTACATGTTTTACAAAAAGTGTTTATACTGGCATTTCCAAATTGTCTAGACAGCATTAATGAATAATAAAGATTTCTTTTTAGTGTATAAAGAATAAATCTAGAAACATTATTTAAAGTTTATTATGGAAACATACAATTTGTGTTTATATTTGTTCTCCGAAACGAATATATATAATTAAATTTTTTGAACTTTTTTTCCTGGATAAAAATACTTTTCAGAATAGTAAAAGTAACCTTTGTAAATCTCTTGAAAGTTCACTCACGGAAAGAAAGAAAGAAATGAAAAATTTTACCGAAGTTGATAAATAGAGAAAAAAATGTAGCTATTTTATCTTATCAATATCAGGAGAGAATTTGTTTCAAGAACTTACGTGTGACGAAGCTGGATAGAAAATATTCTTTTCTCTTTATTAATGTGTCCGACTACTTGCGACAACTTTTTTTAAAAAAAATAGAAATGCAGGAAGTTTTGTTTTTTTTTTGATTTTTTTAGATTTGTTTAGCACATTTTAAGAAAATATGCTATAACTAAAAAGATAAAAAGAACTTATTATTACTAAAATGGGAAAAAATGGTAAAAATTTACAAAAAAATAACATAAACGGGGCCCATTTAGTACCAAAAGTTCATCAACAAATTTTCCATTTTTCAATTCTGATGTATTGCTATGTTATTCAATTTTGAAATGACCTTCAGAATAAGAGATATTTTAATTTTTATTTAAAAACTAAAGTATTTTATCTTAGTTATTATATGAAATTGCTTAAAAAACAGTAATTATATAAACATAAAGGACTGTAAAATAGTTACTGATAAATATGAAGGTTAAGACACTTCTACTATTATACAGAAGATACACAAAAAATTTCAGTTGATTATTTTCAAAACTTTTTGAACAATCGCTGTCCCCGTTTGAGCATTTAAAAAAAACACACACATTTCGAGTAAAACGCGTTTTAAATTATGACATATCTTGCTTAAAGTAATGGCATCTGCTTTTACTAAAACACTTGTAGTTTTTGTTCTAGTGAACGGAAATAAAAAACTTGGCATTTTTATAAAGCTAACAAGATGGCCTATAAAATAAATTTATAAAACATTTGTAAATTTTTGGCAAAATTCGCAATTTTAGGGTAGTCGGACGTCTTAGAAGGGATTCTCTTGTAATATTGAATAAAATTACTTATTTTTGTATAGTGAAACTTATTAACAGATTTATGTATAACTTTTAAAATATGGTATAGGAAACTGTGTACAGTTACGGTACATCAGTATCACTGAACTGTAAAAGAAAATCTGTCCTGATTTTATACTTAAGCAAGTATGTCGAACTCTGTGTTCCTTACATAGTATAACTCTTAAATAAATTATTCAGTTATTAGACATCTTTCTAAACCACCATTAGAAATATAGATAGCGGTTCTGAGGGAAAATATACTAACTATTGGTTAGACCCCCGATGAAGAAGAAAATAATATTTTCCTTGAAGAATAATTTTGAAAAGTAAGTTAGCCCATTAATTGAATTGTAAGGGCACAAGGGGACAATGTCTAGAAAGCCAATAATCTGACGAATAAGAGATAATAATGTATTTACTCGAATTTAAGCCACCATAGATTCTAAGCCACACCTCCAATTCTCTACACTTTTTTGAGAAAAAATAAAAAAAATGTGTAAAAGAGTTTCATTAATAACCGATACTTAAGAAATTTAAAAAAATTAATGATAAATAATAATAAGAGATAATAACTTATTTATTTTACCAGTATTAAAAACTTTCAAGTGCATATGTGAACCTATAAATATTCTAACCTTGTGTATAATGTTTCGAAAATGATTCGTCACTCCTATTGTCACAGCTGGCAGCGGAATTGGTGCAGCTTCTCCATTTTCCCACACGATGTCGTCTACCGTGCCATCCAATGCATTTGGCATGTAATATTTTTTAAAATAATTATTAAAGATTTTCGAACGTTTTCAAGCAAAAATTGTATAATTTTGCTTACGTCATCGACTATTTGTTTCATTCGTGTCAAATTTTCAGAGGCCGCAGCTCTTATTTCCTATTTTTCTGCCTATAAAATTGTCTCCCTTTTCAAACTTGGGTGATAGTGAACTCTCGTCTTGAGACTATTACCGATATCTTTGATGTTCAGATGAGTAAAAGAAAGCGTATACAAAAAAATTTACTAAATATCAACAGACAACGATGTTTAGGAAACACTGAATACTGGTGATAAACTGCGGAATGGGATAAGTCCTCGATGCATCGTTTCCACTCATTTTACAAAGGATGGAAACTCAATTTCCTTCATCCGATACATGTTTTGCTTTCTATTCTAAGTCGCAACCGATTTTCAGTAGCATTGACACAGGAAAAATAGTGCGGCTTAGATTCGAGTAAAAATATCATTTGGTGTAAATCGTCTTAGTAACTCCAGCTTCATGCATACACTCCAGTAGAATAAAATTAACAATTTACCCAATTCTTTTAGTTCTAAGTTAAACTTGTCAAGAAAAGAATTAAGTAAGTTTATATATATATATATTATATATATTATATATATATTATTATATATATAACTCAAAGAAAATTTTTTATATAATACTAGACAACGCACGCTCACGCGCCCACGCGCACACACACACATGCACACACACACATGCACATAAATTAGTGTACTTGTATGTGCATAGTTTAATTTCCTCCTTTGAAAAGATTTCGATTCAGATAAAGGCCGGAAACAAATGGACACTTAGAAATGAATCATCTTTTTCCACATTACACAATCTAAGAAAGAAAGTCGGATGACTGGTGGGTCATAAAAACGGAGTGATGCAATTTCAATGGAGGTTGTGTGAGTTGGAATATAATTATTATAATTCTAAATGCATGGGGTTTTTGATATATTATGGTTATCGAATGTAGGTGGAATTAAAAGATTTTTTGAAAATAAATTAAATCATATGCAAAAGCTCAAAAATCACACAGATTTTTGTATAAACGGAAAATAAGGAAGGAATGGTAAATGATACGTCTTGAAATTAGTGGCATGCTAAACCAAGTTCAGATTCAGCATTTCAATTTCCTTTGATTGGGTAACTAAATATTTTTTTTAAAAACATTCTTTCTGCTTGCACTGAAATAGTTTGCCATATAGATTAAAGCTGAAATATAACTGCTTGAGTCCAGTTGGCATTAAATCTGAGTCTTCAACCACAGCAGCTCTTCATATGTGAGTTAGTACTTCTAGTTATATCTGTATCACACCATATGAGGACTTTGAAAGCCAAGTTTGATTTAACAAGCTGTAGTTCAAAGCTTCCATACGATGCGTGCCACAAAAGTAAAGTCGCGATGATGCTACTATCAGAATTAGAACTAAATTTGTATGTAACATATTATGAAATCCTAGACCTCAATCACTAAGAGATTGCGCGGATCGCTTGTTTACAAACATTCAATCGTTATTTTGTTCCAAATAGAATAAGAATTATCATGCTATAGAAATGCTGGTCACTAAATTGTAAGATATCAATTCGTGGATACGAATTTGCATTTAGATGAATTCTTCCTCGGATGGAAACAAAAATAGAAATAAGTTTTCAGAGTACCAATAGCTTTTCATTGGGGAAACTCAACAGAAGCTTTGAAGGTGAAGTAAGTTTTTCCGTTGTTAAAATAGGCACTAGTTACTTAAAGCTTATGGCTCCACCTACTTCAACTTTAAGAATTGGTGGTTAATAGACAGCAAGGATTTTTTGTAAATACGGTAACGATATTATAAAAGATATAGTTGAAATTGATAAATTCTTTAATGTTACTCTCCCTCAATAACTTCAAGATGAGTATAGTTAAATCCTTAACAGAGAATGACATACAAGTGGGCAGGACTCAAAGAGACCCAAAGCCCGACTGGCGTCAAGTACGTATTTAGTTAATTTATAAAAAATTAAAGGCGAAACTTGACTTCGTAGAGGGGGGGGCATTTAATATTTTGCGTTTAATTCATTTTTATATTTCGTTTTTTGTAGCCCCTCACGTTCTGAAAAATGTTTTTTCACTTAAATTCATTGTTTTAAATGGTATTAAAATGTTTATATCTGCATGAAAAATCACTTGTGTATTTTGTTTGGGAATTACAATATATTAATATTACTATGTTATATATTACTATGTCGATAAGCTGTTCCCTCACCGTCATTGAATTTGTTCTTATTCTCAAATGTAAAAAGGTGCATTTGTCATTAGAAAGCTATTTTGTTGTACAAAATATTGCACAAATGAGTACAAAATTATACGGTGGATCCCATGAACAGACAATAGAATAACCCCAATCTAGTAGGTGGCACATATAAAGAAAAAAAAGTTTTAATATTCTTTTATTTTACTGAAATAAAAGTATAAAAGGATTACACACAAAAAAATGGTTATATTAAGTGTAAATAAAATTTTCAATTTCAATGAATGGTATGAGCTTTAGAAACTTATGGTTATATACATTTCATAGCGAACGTGAATCCATTTTTCACACACATTTATAATTTTTACTATATAAAAATTTTTATTAATTTTTATTGCATTTCATGAACCTCTGGGTTCCGTGGAACACAGTTTAAAGACCACCGTTCAAGGGTTACTTTCCTTTGAATCAAATTGTATATAAAATTTACGTTCAACTGTATGTAGAGTTTCTATTGAAATGTTAAGAGTTTTAGAGGTGAACACACAATTACTTCTGTTGCTCCATCGGGCATGAAACATGCTAATTTTATAGAAATCCTGTTATTTTTATTAAAAAATGTAATACTATAGTTCTATGAAAAAATAGCCAAAACGAGCCAAACTAAAAAACAATGTACAAACGGTATTTTATTTTTGTGTCAATTTTGTACGCGTTACACACAGCCACTTTTTATAAGATATTTGTTAATCAAAGAAAATTAAAAGAATTTCTAAAAAAAAGCTCGGTTACGAAGTTAAACAAAACAAAACAAAAAATGCATTCCTGAACTATATAACATAAGGTTTATTCATTTATATTTATTTATTTTTAAAAAAAAAGGAAAGAAACTGAAAAAGAAAATAAAGCACGAGTTGATGTTTGCTGTCGAAACAGAAGACGGTACTTATACGTTATCCCAAATTCATTGTCGGTATTTTGTGAAACGAAGCGCGTGGATGACGATTCAGGGCGTAAGACACATGCGAAATCGGAGTTACTACCTTGACGAGTTATCTTGCACGTTGGCATTGTTGCGATTGAACATAAGTAATCAAAAGACTTGAACATATTCAAGAGAATGGTTTAAATGTGACATTTTACAGTCAAAAGAAATATTTAAAGAAAGCTGTGAAATTCGTAATATGTTTGAGGTATTCCAATGATCTAAATGTGGATTACTTTATTTTGCAAATTTTAAAGAAAAAAATATATAGTTAAATTATACTAGATATTTTTTTAAAAATTATGTGTGATTTTAAAGGATTTCGTAATTTTATAATTTAATCAAAATGTAAAACAGGTACATAAATTGGACGCCCGAAATATGTAGGAATGCTATTTAAATAAAATTATTTAATATTTTTATCTAAATGATCTCATAATGTGTAATATATAAAAAAGATTGAAGAAATAAACCCGGTTACCATTAATAATAACCAATTAATCACAATACCGTACCATTTATATAAATATTTTCTTAAGTATGGAGGAAGAGTACACTACTTTTGACTGCACATTCATCTTGACTTCCACATGGGAATATAAAAACCCAGAGCTTTGCAGATTTTTTAGATTATTCCTCATACAATATAAGTTAAGAAAACAAAGAAAAAGAATTTACTTGAACTTTAAAACGTTACACAATATCATAAAATAAATCAGTACCATAAAAATTGTAATATATAAATGAGCTAAGATCACGTTTCCCATCTGTAATTGTTTTTGACTAAAAGTGTTGCGTCACGTTGAAAGTTAAAATAACAGCGAGTCCCAAAATCTATTGATAACGCATATGAGAAAACTGTTAAAAATCGCCTTCACTTTGACCTCGGACAGGCATATAAATCACTCAAAGAAGCGTGCTTATTTTGTTTAGGTTTTCATCTAGGATGACGGAGTGTGTCACTTCTACAACTAGCTTTGTAGCTAAAGAAAAAAAAAATAATAACGTGACGAATGACACAATTATCAACTATCTCAGGCATTTCGATGTTGTTTGATAATCTATTTAGTCTGTAGAGAAAGGATGACGTCAGAAATGTACCCTTAAAAATCGTGATAAAAAATACTACATAATTGAATAACCCTGTCTAATCCATTTTACGGTTGTATGCACGCCCTTAACATGCTTCTTTCGAAATGGCACTGAACAATTTAAGTAATGGGTCCTTGTCAGAAGTCTTACGATATTTTTTTGTTTGTTGGTTTTTTTTTTTTCTTTTTAATTTTTGGAAAAGCATCTGAATAATAAATATGGGTGAAGAGGAATGGCTTTCTGCATGAAACTGCAACAATGTAACAAAAAGAGAAATAATATTAATAATACTAAAAGAACTATCCATTTGACCGATATGCTGGGAACTAATGACATATTTAGTATGTCAGGAAGTTTCGTGCAAAATTAATTGCGTTTTAATCGATAATTTTTACCTTCAAATCATAAATAAATAAGAATTTTTCAATTGGCTACTTTTCCCCCAAGTTCCTATTTTAGTTATACACCTCAAAAGAAATTAAATGCTTTTAAATAAAATATACACTTATATTGTTACTCTTAATATTAATTTTGCAATTATGTATATATATATATATATATATATATATATATATCAGTGGCGTAACGTACACCCCCACACCGTGGGGGGCCCAGGGTTCTAGGGGCCCCAAAGCCTGACTGACACCAAGTATATATGGTTTGGCAATCCTTTGTAAAATCTGGCTTGGGGCCCAAAACCTGACTTTGCAGGCGGGCCCTAATATTCTCCGTTACGCCACTGATATACATATGTGTGTGAATGGATATTAGAGGTGAATGAAGCAAGCCCTAAATGGCTGTTACTGATATTTGTCTTTAATGGCGACATACATTACATCGCAGTGGCGTAACGAAGAATATTACGACCCCCCAGAAAAGCCAGATTTTGCTTTAATATCTTATAAATTTGTTAAATACGTGCTTGGCGTCAGTCAGGTTTGGGGCCCCTAGAATCATGTCCCCCCCTACTTCCCTGATACAGAGGTGTGCGTAACTCCATTGTTATATCGAAAGCTTATTACATAGCTTTAGTTGAGCATTATAAGTGTGATTAATTTTTTTAAACTTTCAACGGTACTTAAGATTTAAATTAGGGTATTACAAAATATATTAATTTGCTTTAATTTATTTTTTTGTGATTGACTGACTGCATGCCAAGAAGGAAAAAGTTGTGCATGTAAGTAGATCAATTTTAAGTAGTGGAGATTTAAATGATTTATATAGAGCACATTCGTATTTAATTCAAATTTATAATTCAATCTTCAAATTAAGTGAGTATAATTTTTATCAAACAACTCCTTTATAGAGAATTTTGTGCTATTTTAAAAAGCTCTCAAATTCCCATCACATTACCCCTTTGAACTATAACTATAAATAACTATTCTTTTTTTATTCAAAATCTTTTTTTTATAACGCACATAATTTAAAACAGGTTGTCTTAAAAGTGGAATGATTCACGTGAATTTATCATATAAATCAAATGATAAGAAATGAATATCAATTTTTGAATTCCTTTTGCTTAACACCATTATTTAATTATCTTTTTATGATCTTTTAAAAGACATTTGCTTTCAAATCAAATGAAATTTCAAACGACTATTTTTTGCAAAGACAAATTTTAACTGTTTCTATAAAATCAAGAAGTTTTTTCCACTGCCTATTGTTATGATTATTTATATGCACGGCACAATTAATGATCATTCCCTTTGCAAAACTCAAGTTCATGAGGAGTGAAATTTCCAGAATGCCAAGACGTTCATATTAAATAACATTAATAAATAATCGTATGGACATTGTCTTGTTTTTTAAAAACAAGTGCACATGCAGGGCAATTGACGCTGGCAAGCAATGCTAAAGATCAAATTATTTTTCACTTGCAACAATCGGATTTAAAAAATATAGTTAAAAAAACTAAAAACCACTTTAAAAGAGAAACGAACTAAAAAGTAAAAGAAATAACTCTTAATATAAGAATAAAATGATAAACGAGAAAACTAAGATCATTGTGGTAAAAGTGTGGGGTGCTTTGTACTACATTTTTACTCTCAGCATTTTGGAGTAGAACTATTAAGAATTTATAACAATTAATATAGAGCACTACACGCTTTTTCCCCAATGGCATTAATTTTCTCGTTAATCAATTTGTTCTTATATTAAGAATTATTTTTTTACTTTTTAGTGGATCTACAATAAAAGCGTGTTTTTTAGTTTTTTAAAATATCATTTATTCATAGTTGAATTTATCCTTGAGTTTGATATTTGGAGCCGGGGAATCCTGTGGCTGCTGGAATCAGACTTGCTGTTCAATGGATATTAATAAACGGGTCTGGAGAGTATTTATTATCTCCGCTTACGGGGCCTCGGGTGAGTCCCGTATCGTTCTATTTCTAAGATTCCGTCTCTATAGATACAGGTCAAACTAATAAAAGTGTGTCAAGAAAAAATATTAAATGTCAATCGCGTATTATCACCTTTTAAACGCATTACTACAATGTTAATTCGTATCATCACTTCTAAACGTATTTTTAGAAGTTAAAACATAAATTATATTTTATCACATGCATAAATCTTTTTTTTTTTGATTTTCATTTTCTGAAAAACTAGAAAATTACGCACCCACCCTGCTCTTTCTCACAAAAAGACGGTTTAAGGGTTGCACCTTAATCTTTTAGTCACTAAATCTGGAATTTGTCACCAAATCTGAAAATGGTGTGTGTAGTAAGTCGCCAAATCTGGAAGTGGTATATGGAATTAGTCGCCAAATCTGGAAATCGTTATTCCTGATGATCCTGATCAGGACAATGGAACAAAATTATGAAATTATTGTATTGCCATTGGTCCTTGACAAGTGTGCAAAATTTCGAGTTAATCTGACCTTTTAAAGTGGGTAAAAATCGAGTTCAAAGATTCCGTTACATACAAGTGAAACTTATGAAAACGTGTTAATAACAACTCCATTAGCATCCTGTCCTGCGTTTAGGTACTTCCTTCGTCAATATGGTAACATTTTCTGCTCACACACTGCGTTCATTTTCCCCAAGATACAACCGGTAGGACATTTCTTACTTTTATTTTAGAGCTTCATTCTTCGGTATGTTCTTTTTTTAAAAAGTTTTTCGAAAGATATATTCAGTTCCCCTTCTTTAATTTTTTTCCCTTCGCTTGAAGAGAGTTGGGGGAAAAAATGATAAACCTGTTCTGGACTGAAAGGCGGAAGTGTGAGATGAAAGACTTGGCGTGCGTCCAACGCTCAGCCCTTTTTAAGAACAGCTCGTTCACGAGACGTGAAAATGAAGGAACCAGATCTCTCTAAATGTTTCGGAGGCACTCTCTTTGAACCGAGAGCGAATTGTTACAAAACGCTCTTTATGGTCATGTACTCATGAATGAGGTACGTGCCTTCAACATACTCCTTGGATAATAGAATGATTGATCGCTGTTTTTCTTTCCGTCTTAATAAGCGTTATCTGACTGTCTACTTCGCACTTAAAGCTGTTGCGGATCGTGGACGGGAAAACATTTGAAATACGCAAGAAGAGAAAAGGTATTAAGTAATTCGTAACACGGAACTTTAACATCACCAAAGGATTCGGATGAATTCTTCCAATTTTCAAAAAAACCGATACGAGTTAAATTGTGTTTAATGGATGACTAAATTTCCATGTAAATGTATTTCTTTGGCTTATGTAAATTGTTTGTTGACAATTCAGAAGAGTAACACATATTAATTCGTAATGAAAACACTTTTGAAAATGTTGGGCTTCCGTACTCCTAAAAAATAAACTTAGCTCCACCATTTTCTTTTTTTAATATTTTTTTATAAATAATTCTGACTTGCTTATAATTTTTTTAAGTTACTTTCTGTTTTACCTTAACGAAAGAACTTTTCAATAAAAAAATGGAATTCTAAACGCATGTGTGTTCACTTAAAAAATTAAGTTTAATTAACAATTAAGTGTGCTTATCCATTGATAAAATTTACATGTATTTTTAATTTTATTCATCAAATAATATAACTCATTTGTTGTGAATAAATCTGATGCGTTTACCAGAGGTATATTGTCAAAATTAAGGAAATTTCTTCCCCTACATTGGAAATTAAATTTAAGAAAAAAAATTAATTTTGGGGAGGAAAGTTTTACTAAGGTAGGATTAAATTTGTAACATATTGATTCAAAATACATTATGTACTTAATTCCAAAGCTTTTATTACGTTTCAACTAAATTTGATTTCACATATTTTCAAAAAGTGTGGAAGAAAGTAAAAAAAAAAAAAATTAAATAATCACCTGAGTTAGTACAGTATTCCTTATTCCATTACTAAAAAAAGTAATTTTTACAAAGAAATTTTGTAAAAGTAAAGCCAAATTATATAAGTGTAGGTGTATTTGAAATATAACTAAAAGTAGACATGCAATTCTTAAATATAATAGGCTAGTTTTTCAAAATAAGCAAGAATGTAAATATATAACTGTTTGGTACTACGAGTAAAAAGAAAGTATTTAAAAATTTTGCGATAATTCCCTCCAAAGGAATTTATTAAATAAAACACTCGAGCATACACACACAATTTAAATCAATATAAAAAATCATTAAAAAAATTTTTATATGGATATGGTTTGAAAATTTTCGCATGTCAAGAATCACAAAATTTACCGAAGTGAATTGAATGACGGTTGTAAGTGGAGCTCGCTCATTGAAATTAAAGGCTTTGACTAATTCGCTCCCTCTCTCTTGGAATGATTTTAATAAAATTGGATACTAAAACATAATTGAGATTGCAGAGTTAAAATTTGCCTCTATAAAATATCACAGAAAAGCGATAAAGTAGACTATTCCTGATTTTTAGTATTGCAAAAACATAGTTCTCAAGGAAGATAAGTTCAGAAGATTGAAGAATATAAGATAAAAGAAATAAAAAATGATATATTGAAAGAGGAATGTGAGAGAAAGAAATATATTTATAAAAATTCCAACATTAATTCTGTTTCTAGGTGAGTCTACAAGGAACCGAACGAAAATTTCTAAAATAATTATAATGTGCAGCATTCTATAAGCTTTTAAAAAACTCACACAGGCATCATTGAAAGAAAATATTTTGATGAATTATTCGACTTTTTCCTCATAACCGGCAATGGCTTAGTAGTTATGGTCATGAGCTCGTGACCGGAATGTCATGAGTTTCAGCCTTGTGTCCCTGAAGACCCCCTGTGTAGAGGTCGCCAATGCACGCTAAATCTGTCGAGGTTCATTGCCCCCTCGTTGGTGTAGTGTGGTATTTAGGAGAGAGTGGTGCCAGGCCACTTGTTGTTCTCATTACTTGACCATGTTTCAAAACTATGAGGTCCGTCGCCAATAGCCCTCGTGTTGCTTCAAAAAGCTACTCGACTTTCTTCTCTTGTTTGCTTCATTGTTTCGATTATCTTTTTTTCTCTTTTTGGATGGAGAATGGAAAAATTTTCAGCACACCTTTTTAATACCAAACAACTAATAATTACCTAATTACATGCATTATTTCATTAAAGAAAATTTGAAACTAAAATATATCTTTAGTTGGTAAATAACGTAATATAAGTTAATTTTTTCCATGACAAATATTTCTTTCTCTATTGCGCTCTAAATTACGTCTGAATAAGGCAACTGAAGGTGCTTTCTACTTTCGGTAGCATTCACTCCAGCCGTATTGGTACAACCGCGTTTGACCAAAAATTCTTATGATTGTGCATGATGATTTTGAATTTCATTTGAATTCATCTTGGTTAGTTGAAATTTATTTTCAAATACCAATATTTGGCAAAATCAAAGTATCTAAACACATTATCACTAAGCTGCGCTTTACTATCTTATTCTTACTCGACATCCCGTTTACGTGATGTGGTATTCTGGAGAAGGGGGAGATAGTTCAGGTGTCGTCTTCGTCTCTTAACAAAGGTTCAAAATTATGAGGTCCGTTGCCAATAGCCCTCGAGGTGATTAAGAGTACGACGTTAGTCAAAAACTCAAATGAATTATTCTTGCTTATACCCTTTCTCTAGCATATAATTGAAATATTTGAATTTTTATAAGTCATTTTGATTTTAAAATTTAACGCAGTGAGAATTTTATATCCATTTGGAATATTATTTTCAATTTTATAAATTTTTTTTTGCTGTGTATGTATGTTGCAAAATTAATACTAGTTTAATTTCTGGTATAAGGATATCGTTTATGCTTATTTTTAACTAAATAGTTCCAGAGTTTAAAAATAACTAAATGCTCGCTCAACATAAATTTAAAAAAAACTATTATTATTATTAACTTTCAACATGGGTATTATTGCAAAGAAAAGCTTTGTCTTATGATAAACTAAACAATAATTTAATTAACAGAAACATGAACTGGAGAAACTATAAAGTTATTCCAAATCTAAAACGGAGTTCAACGCATTTCTTTGTTTACGATAGCATAACAACAAAAATGAATACTAAATGAGTTATTTTTGCTTGAAGAGGAAATGCAATTATCTACATCAGTCTTTACCTTTTGCAAAATTAATCTCTCCTATCAACTGTTTCTTAAAACGTTATAATATACAAAACTAGAAAACTTAATTTATTTCTGATCTTATTACTTGCAAAAACTATTTCGAGAAAGGAACATGGTTCCATTTTAAGAAATAGAATGGAAGGTATATAATATAAACGTATTATATGGAGCAATCAGAATGTGAACGAACTTCTTGTGATTTCTTGAGCAAAATAATTTTATGTTAATGTTTTTTCACATTTAGCATTAACAAAAGGAGCTTCATTTATCTTTCAGATATGCAGTTTCTTTTGTTTTAATTTAATTTGTGAACTTAATGAATATTAGACAAAAAGAGGGAAATAATAAAAACAAAGAATCCATGGATGTGCCAAGAATCCTCTAGAATAAGGTTTATTTTCTTCTAAAATGAAATTATAAATATACGAACTCATTTGCATGAAAAACAGCCTAAAATTTTAACAATCAGTCTAAAAAAAGTAATTGATAATTTAATACACGTTTAACAAATGCGTTAATAATGCAGAAAATCCTTATTGTATTCTATATTGCCCAATATTAAAATAATATTTTTCTCTCGTTTTCCCGAATAGATTTATTGACATGATATAAAAAAATGTTTAAAAGAATTGGTTTATTGAAATACTAAAACGCATATCATGCCCGCTATCATACATTAATTGTGAAAGCAAACAAAAAATATAATTTTCCTCTTTAGGAAAAAAAATTACGGGAGACATACATTTAAAATTGTATTATAGTATAGATCATTTTTTTAGAGAATATCGTACAATATTTGAAGAAAGGATTTTCCTTTCGAAAGTAATCTCTAGAGGATCTTTTTCAGTCTGCATCTTACAAAAGAAACACAGTGTATTTTAGTCCAGACTCATTCATCATTTAGAGCATCTTGCTTTCTGACAGATGCTGTGGAGAAGGGCGTTGTGGTCCTTGATTATGTCCCCTGTATCCCTATATGCAATAAGATATATATATATATATACATATAGGGAAGCTGTTTTCCCCTTTCTCATGAAACTTCCGAATAAACTCTGGTGTCTGTTGTAATTCTTTTACAATGATATTATATATTGAATGAATATTTCGAAACACAGGGCTGTGTGCCTAATTCCCTCCTATTGAAAAAAGAAACTAAGACGAATTCAGCGAAAAAGTGGATTTGAAAGAAAGTAAAAACGTGTCAAGTTTCATTTACATATCTTACAGGTGTTCCAAGGATGAAACCTTGGTCACACGGCATACATCAGTGCGATATATATATATAACAGTTCTTGCCACACTCTACTCACAACATGGCTCTATCAACATTATCTAAACAACGCGTGTTTATCCTTTCATGCAGTTCTGATACATCACGCGCAGAAAGGGATACAGAATCTCGGGTCTTATGTTAAAGACAATGTTCCGAATAACGAGGAAAGTTTCACACGTGCTGTCAATAACTCTTGATAGTACTATGTTGAAACTAGATATGTTGCTGAAACTAGACTATCACGTTGATGTATGCCCTGTAACCAAGGTTTCACACATAGAACACCTGTAAAGTATGTAAATAAAAACTAGGAATGTTTTTCTGTATTGTTTCAAGTGTTTTTTTTTTTTTTGTATACTCGCCCTATTTTTTTTTTTTTTTTTTTTTTTTTTTTTACCATAGCGATTAAAAACCACAACGGGAATCATGAATAATCCAGGATTATGAAATTAAATTTCAATCTAAATGCGCAGCAACCATAGAATATTTATTTTTTAGTATGATTAAATCTATGCAAGTGGGGGATTTAATATAAATTTTTACCCAGAAAGTTATATAAAATTAAATCTGCATGTATTATATAAGTAAACATGTTAACATGTTTTGATTTAGTTCCCTTTCGGTTATACCACATTTAAATATCTACGTGAACATTTTAGTAATTTCAATATCAATTAAGCTTTAACAAAAAAAAGCCGTATTTGTAAGTATTTGAATTATTTAAAGATCTGAAAATATATGTTATATATAAATGTGTGTATATATATAATATTTTCATTCATATACATATTAAATTCTTCGGCTTAGAGATATGATTGCAAGTTTAAACGTAGATTTAAAGCGAAAATCCACTTCTTTATTTTTCTATATTATATAGCGGGAAAAAATTAAAAGAGAAAAAACAAATAGTTTCTACAATGAAAGCATAACATTCAGTGCGCAGAAAATATAAAATATATAAAATTTCAGTAAAATATTTAAATAAAAAGATATATTGTTAAAACTAAAATTAAACACACACACATTATCTTTTACAAAATCCAGTAATTACACGTTGATGATGCTCATATATACGTAAACTCATTATATCTGAAGGCCTTTTTTCGCCATATGTACGAGAGCGGGAACTTAACGCGCAGCACATTTTTTGGACAGAAAAAATGCTTCAACATTTATAAAAACTTTTGACATTGTAGCTCATATATTTTTTATAATATAGTGTTTTTAAATTTTCAAAGTATTTCATAAATAATTAGTTTTTTCCTTTAAAATGTAAAGGGGATAGCTCCTTCAACATTACGGTATAGGAGAAAAAAATACGAAACACATTTTATACAAGAAAAAAATGTTTTAACTTTAATAAAAATGAGTGATACGGTAAAATAAGTGATTCTCTACAGGATAGTGAAGCCAGCATATAATATTAATGTTCGAGCACTTTAATATAGGAATAAATATTCCGAATTAGGACCCTATTCTTTAATACTAGCTGAAGACAGTCTTAACATTTAAAAGTAAACTCAATGGCGCAACAGCTCATGAAAGCCAAAGCCTTCTGTGCCCATCTCAGTTTTCATGACCTTGGGCACTGAGATGCATGTGCAGATGTTCCGGTCAAGTGGTTAGTCTGACGCCAAACACCCAGTGCTCAGTTCTTAAACAAGCTTGGTACTCGTTTGTTGACTCACTGAACAGCTGAAAAACTGAGAGTCAACCTTATCCAGCCCGAGGTTTGAACCTAGGACTTGTGACGTAGAAGGACGATACGCTACTACTCAGCCACACTCAAGGCTTCATATCTTCCATGTAATTTAATAATGAATGCTTGCAGTTCAAATTATTTCACACTATATTTAAATTCAAATTTTTCTCTCTAAATATATTTCTCATGTGTAAATGAATAAACACATGTTAGCTAATTTTTGTGTTAACGAAAATATGAGGTAACATCGTTTTCAAGAAAATTAAATATGCAATCAGAATTTGATTTTTATTCGGATTTTACTGATGAATTAAACCTATCGTTTTTTCTTTAAATATATAGGTCATACCTTTTCTATCAAGGAAGAAATTTTCTTTATCTTTTTACATTAAAAGGATATAAAATTTTTAATTTTAAATACGCAGAGATGTAGAAAACAACTGAAAGTGTGATGAAGGAATAATTGAAATTAAATGGCATGTTGGAACAAATTCAACTTTAGAACCGAGTCTGAAACTGGGAGTAGATCACTTAGGCATAGCTCAAGTCAATTAGCATACACCTATTAAACAGTTCTAATACGACAATAATTTTTATTAAACTGAAATAATCAGTGATAATAGAAAATAAATTTAAAAACAGTAGATTGAAAAAGAGTATATTTCTATTGCTCTTAAACAGATTTCAGCACAACGTAATGAAAATGGAAAAAAAATACCGAGTATAAATAAGAAAGAGCTATTTATATGCGTTAATGGATCACAATTAAAAAAAATTAAGAACGAAATTATCTTTTAACTTTCATACACTGAACGCGATGCGCTTCATAAATCAAGGTCTTCCAACGCTTAAGTAAAATGAGAATTCCCCTTTAAAAAGTCAATGTTCTACAGCATGAAAAACAGTAATCGAAAGAGCCTACCTGAATCTTCTCAACCCATCTTCCTTGACAAGAAAAGAAATAAGAAAGAAAAAGTATTCTTTTTTCATAGTAAGTTTCACCTTTAGGTATGGTTCTGGAATCTTGAAAGATATCGGGGGACTGTTTTAAGTGCTACTAGGAGGGAAACAGTGTTCTTTTTTAGACAGAATGTGCTTAGCTAGTGTAATTTCGTCTTTAAGCTCGAAAGCACTTTCACCCTTTATTTAAGGAAAAGAAGTGCGGGAGACGATATCATTAAAGAATTTTGGAGATGGATTTCGTTGATTATATATGTACAGTTTGCACAAGAATATTTGTTTCTGGGATTCCTTAACTATGCCATAATTAGTTTTAATATAAAAAAATAAAAAACTGACATTCATAAAGAAAAAAAATACCCCAATCATTTAAAAAAAATTCTTAATTTTAAAAACTTATACATTTTTTTGGTAATATTTCAATTTTATGTTTTGTATTTGAAATGCATGTCAGTAGAAGATGAAAATGATTTTCACCCTCAGACGAAACATTTCAGCCCCTTCAGTCTCTGAAATGAAAGCAGCTGCAAATTATTAAATATCCATTTTCCCAAATACACTACTAACAGAAAAACTATGGATTCTCTTTCATATTCTTTGATTAGAAAATTGATTAGATTTACTCAACATTGAAAAATACCCATCACTGAGGAGAGCCCACATTCATTCATCTTCCGTCAAATACAAGTGTTCTTAGAACCGGCTAGATGGTATTTAGTGGTTCACAGTCAAAGAGACGCAGACATACAGGCCACCTGCATTAAGACTCTGGGTGACTGTTATCAGTGAAATAGATGTTCCTGTTTCATTATACAGGTTTAGAGACAGTTGTGTCGACGTCTCAGAACTATCATTTTTGGCTAAGAGTCTTAACAGCCGTAAGCCGGCGTTTTTGCTCTTTTACGGCCTCGACCAGGTCGGACAATCACTGTTCCTGTCTCTGTGAAAGGTTTCCGCAAAGTGGACACGACATTTCTCGAAATCCAGAGGTCCCTATAGCAGATAGCCTGTGAATGGCTTGCCTCGAGTGTTCCAGCTATCCGCCATCTTGTAGCATCATCTAGACGATTATAACTGGCCATTTTTAAATGGATTAACATTCAAAAAACAAGGATTGGGCTAAGCTACAATGTTTCAAAACATCTACACTACAAGTTTCAGCGAGCAAGTGAAGTATCTCCATACAAACGCGATCCCATTGCCAGTGCTTAACAACGTCACAGTGCTGTGGCAGAGGTGTTCGCGATGAGCTTAGATATCATCTGATGCCTTATTTGCGCATAGGCGTTAATTAATTTGTCCTTTTTTTGAAAAAATCGATTCCTTCCTTTAATTGTTTTTACAAGTGTAGTGAACACAGAATTGAAGTAAATATATTCACCGGCCGATAAAGGATTATAACATGCTACAATGAATTACGCGTAAAGAAAATCTCTTTAAATAAATAATTATAAATGTTACATTAAAATAAATAGCAAAGTATATAAAAAGGAGCTTTTTTTATTGTAAAAATGGAAAATCAAGGCCATGTTTTCCTGAGAAAATTGCCTGTATATTTTCGGAACAAAATTTAATTGTATTGTGAATAAAATTATGTATGCATTAAAATTCTTAATAAATTACAGAAAAATAAACAATGCTTTTATGAAATAGATAGAAAAATATTTAAGTTTTATTGATTTCCTAAGTTATCATACAATGTTAACATCAGAAAATACATCTGAAAACAATGTTCCTTGAATTGATAAAAAGTATCCGAAAATTATAAATTGTTAGAAGATACAAGTTTATAAATTTAGGACATATGCAATAACGTATTTAACATTCACGCAACAATATTAACTATCGAATTTTATTTTTCTCTCTAACTAAAAATTTCTTTGTAACTGCAACTTTGTTACGAGGAGCACCGAGTTCTGATCATATATTTATTTTATATATTTATAAATAAATCTCTTCATAAGAAACTTACTCAGAAAGCAATTCAAAAATAAGCAATGGAAGCTATTAATACCACAGAAACATTTCAATACAGAAAATTAATTAGTACTCGAGCACTCATTATATTTAATTATTTCAAAAATTAAGAAATATAAGAAGCATATAAAATTTTCTGTAGCTTGAAATAAATGAATTGAGAGAAAAGGGAGGAAAACAGAAAAATATCAATACAAATAGCTATGTTTCCAGAAAAGGATAGCTATGTAAAAGCTATATGTATCATATATTTTTTTAAGCAAATGGAGCAGAATTTAATAAGAAAAAGTTAGAATAATACAATAGTGAAAGAATTTTCAGCAATTAGCTTTATTTTTTTAAAAATAAGCCCCCAATATATATATATATATATTATTTTTTAACGTAATTTATCAAATTTTACTAAAATTTTTATTATAAAACGTCTTTTAAACATAATGTTATTAAACAAATAATATCAGAAAATGATGAAACATGGATCAAATCGGGCAATAAATTAACATTAAAAACAGCCATTTTTTTAAAAAATTTTATTTAAACTACATAATAATGGAGCAAAACAGTCATTCAAGTTGTAAAATTCCATTAACTACTAAATCAATTTGCTGATTAACTTGTTGGAAAATAAAATTCTTAGATGTGCTCTCCAATTTTTTTGGTAGTGTTCGTTTTTATTGAGTATTAAAAAAATACACATCTTTTGCGAAAAAAAAGTAAAAAATATAACTTCTTATATATAGCACTCCTTAAGGATGTTTTCACATTAACAATAAATAGGAGATACAAATATAAAAATGTTTCACTTTTAATACTGAGAAAACTCAACGATGAATGACTCGTATTCTATTTAACTAATTAATGTACCAGCCATTGGCCAAAACTATTTTTAAAAATGCATTCGTAAAGTACTCATTTATGTAGATGATACAAAACCACAGTGAATACAATTTATTTTAAATATATAGAAGATTAACTATCAATTATTATCAATATTATAAATTTATTATCCGATGTAACTATCAGTGAAATCAATATATGACCTTGGATTCTTCGGCAAACTGCTGTTGCAAATACAAATGCACAATTGGGTCTTTAAAATACTAAAATATATAGTGATGAGATATTTAGTAGTTACACGTGTGTATAATGGCATGGGTTCACTCTAAATATTCGTCGAGCCACAAGTCCCCTCTTGAGGTTTGTGGAAAGGAGGTAAGAGGCCTCTGACTAATTCTCAGTGTGCCTTAAAATTAGAGTTGAACCCATCCAAATCGTACTGTCCCCTGCATGATACTCAAAGCTACGGACAGGCGTAAAACTAGCCCTTTTCCACGATGAATTTGGTGGCCTCGATCTGACATCATCGATCAGGTGAAAACAACAGCAACAGAAGTTATTTTCATTATTTTCAAATTGATATATTTTTAAAGTGTTAGTTCTATTGAATGAAAATTGAAACTAATCAAACATATTTTTTGTGTTTCTTGAAATATTTTGTAAATTTGAATTGATACGAAATGCACACACAAATATACATTATATCAGTATCGAATCATATTAGTATTACGTACTAAAGAAATACTTTTTATCATACATATATTAGTTGAATTAATTTCATGAAATATTGCATACCATATTCTATACTCGGTATTGTTTTAAATTAAGTTACTCAATTTTAAACAGCAAACTATCTCATACAGCACGTAAAACATTTATTAGACAAATAATATGGATATCTAAATATGCTGACACAGGTTACAAAATTCACAACAAAATTAAAAAATATAAATTATCTTGTGTCAAAAGAATAAAAAAAAGCATTAAACTAACGGAAACAATCCAGGATTAATCATTTTAAAATGCAAAATCCAATTAGCAGATTCATTTTATAAGAAAACGTTCAATCTTTTAATTTAAAAATATTAATATCTATTCTAACAATATTTAATTGGTTGGTAGTGATAAGTGTGTGCTGAATTTTCAATAAAACTCATTTATTCATTCGAATTAATTGTTACCGATAATCACAAAAGAATAATTATTCTTTTTCAAACTAATAATTTTCTAGAGATAAATTTTAACAAATAAATACTTATTAATATATATATATATATTGATTTATCTAATATACTCTCACTATTCATTTTTAATAAACCTTTTGAAAAAAATAAATCCGCCATACATTTTTTTCTTTTGAAAAAACTCATTAACTCATACATAGCATTTGCTAATCAATTCAAAAATATTCCTTATCTGATACAATGAATATCAGACAAGATTTTCTAAAAAGAAAATTAACTGTGAAAAATTTTATCTTTCGCTATAATTAATAACTACTTTAAATGAGCAAAGAAGTGGAAATAAGCGATAGGGAAAAAATGATTTTTCTCCTTTTTGTAGTTTATCAATTAATGATTATGGCTATTCAACGGTAAAGTTATCTTTTGCTTATTTACTGACAGCAGGGTTAGTTCATTAAAAGATTTATTAAAAAACTAAAAGTGTATTACTTCGGTTTTTTTTTCAGTTTTTTTCTCAGCAACTTCTGAACGCTAAAATGTTAATTTAATTTTTGCTTTTTTTATTCTTTTAGAGAGTTTTCTGCAGTTTTGAAGTCATTTTTTTTATTGATAAGAGATGGAGGAAGTTAATAATTCTTAAAATGTGCATCGTCATTCAATTCAAATCAGGGTGCAAGGGAAAAATTACTTTTTAATCTGATTTTTTTCAGACCGATAAGAGAAATGATTTGAATTATTTTTACTAGCTTCTTTATACTTTAAATAAAGCTTATGTTTATTTGATACAAGCACATTTAAGTTGAAATTTGTTCTATAGTTGAAAAATAATTGTTCAGTTTATCTGAGCTTCTTAAGCAGATTACAAAATAATAATCTAATTGAAAATACAATTGCCAAATTTATTGACCATTGAAAAGTTTGATTAATAATTTTATTTAAGATTAAAAAAAAGTTTGTGTTAAGATAAATTAGATTCCACGTCACCATATTTCATATTTCCCACTTTTATTCTATATTAACAAAAAGGCAATATATGGCACGCATGCCAGATTTTAGAAACAGTGCTATTTTCAGTGGCATTCCACCACACTACATATCTTTCAATTTTTTAGTGGTTGGTAGTTGATAGTTTTGAAATTAAGTTTATTGAATTAACTTGTTCAGAATTGTGGAAAACAAAATGTACGGAATTAGGAAAAATCTTAAAATTAACTCTAGCGATAAATCGACTGCTATTTTTAAATTATTTGTTACCATTGCTAGAGAGGATTAAATTGTTTGAAGAAAATCGCATGTTCTTTTCTTTCCCCTTTAGATTCTACATATCTATGCGAACAAATCTTTTCATATATGAAGTACATTTTTAGTTCACAAAAAAGTTGCTTACAACCGAACATTCAGAATTGTATCAAATTGAAAGTCACAAATTATACTCCCGTAATTGCAACATGAAAAATAGCTTTTCAGGGAAAAGGTTTATTTTTTTTTTGTTTAATTTAATTTAAAGAATACTTATATTTTATGTTGTTTGTTTCTTATTTTGATAAATATGTTTAAAACATTCATAATGCATAACATTTGTACAATTTTAATTTTTATTTATGAAAATTTGTTTTATGTTGCTTATTTTTTGTTAGTAAATATTTTTGAGCGATTCAAAATTAATATCTAGTAAAATTGTTAATCAATATTCTTGACCTCTATGCCCTAACTCTGCACGCATTGCCGGGAAAATCAAATTGTTTCAGATCTTTTCTACTGTACGACACCCTGAATCATATTGGTAGATTGGTTTGGCACGCTACAGTTGCAAGGTAACTGACTCCTGCGTTACAGAAAATTCAGTAGGTTATTTGCAATTGGACATTGTTCACTCGAACATTCTAAAAGACAAGAAAGGTCTAAAGACAAGAATTACAGCTGATAAGTCCTCATGTACTGGCTTCCATTCAATTTTCGAAAATATTTTAGCCCACGTCTATTTAGTTATTTGTGAAATTAGAACTCTAGATTGATTAATAAATCCAAAATTAGAAATCGCACTTAACATAAACTTTTCTACTTATAATACATCTAACCTAGATGACCCGGTTATCATGACTCCAAGTACCGTAGCAGAGATAGAATGTCACCGGCAGCAAAGGCAGAAGACAAATTATTTCACGGAAAGAATATGATCGATTTCAGAAGAGTAGGCTGGTCCAAAGATTACATCTCAGAGGACAACCACATTCGTTAAAGTTACATCGGCTGTAGTAAAATAATGGTTGGAAGAAGAAAATGGTTCACGTTCGAGGATGCCAGTGCGGTCAGAGGGACATCAGCTGGCGTAGACTCCCTCATTTGCCTGCAAATCTTGAAGATCTAGGAGTTTAATAGCATAGAGCAGTTGCACCAGGAGCAGAACAGCATGGATACTCTTATATAGGTCAGAACTAATCATTATCAACTGATGGGCCACCAATGATTTGCACTCTTGCCATTGACATGTAAAACGATGCAATGGCACAGATTAGTTTTCTCTGATGACTCAAGCTTTTATATCAGTAATCACTCGCATGTATTAGTCTAATATTGACGTGGTAATAGATCAGATCCTTCCTCAACTGTGAAATTCTCAACAAAGCAGCATGGGTACGTTATTGCCTATAATGGTTGGTCGCCTATAGTGTTTATCGATGAGATTATGTATGTTGCCCAAAAATACATTATTGAGGTGCTGTAGGCGGATCAATCTCTCAGATCATGTCCAGAATCATTTACCAACATGATAACGGCAAGTTGCATGAGGAATGCATTTGCTAACAGGCTCTGTAACTACCTCATCTTCTAATCTGTATCTCATCGAAAACATTGAGAACATAATTAGCCATCGTTTGCGTGTACTATCACTGCAGTTCTTGGAGTACGAATGGAGTACATCCCACTACATGTTGCTGCTTGTATCACCGTTTGCAATAAACACAAAATGTTCCAATCGCCTGGTATTGTCATTCATTTTATTGTTATTACATGTTGATACATGATTGTTATTACATAGTGTTATTACATGCCCGCCGAATATACAGACTGATGCACGTTAAATCGAAATTCTGAGATGGAGTTGCCAGTTCAGGTGTCGTTCTCGCCCCTTGGCCACAGCTCAGAATTATGAGGTCCATCGCCAAAAGCCTTCGTTTTTTTTATAGTGTGACTTTAATAAACACTCACTCACTGTTCTCTCTACTGCCAATTTCCTTTTTTTACTAAAGTGTTGGAGAGGTCGCATTTTAAATGTTACAAAATAAAGGAAGCATACACGTAATACACGAATAAAACAACAACTTGTCGTTTATAGATGATTCTATTAAACAGTAGATGAACGCAAGAAAAATAAAATAAAAACAGATTTAAAATCTAATGTTGCTAGTCAATTTCTATTTTTGAGCAAACAAATTTGAGTATATTGGTAACCGAACAATTCTTTTTTTTCCTACAAAAACTCAGAAATTTTAATTTAAATAATTTGGTACTCACAATTAAATACAAATAGTTATTTTTTAAAATGCCTTACTTTTAACAGAATTGTTTTCTATGACATAAAAAAAGAATAATTCTTCAAAACGAAATTCGCATTTGCATTATACAAATTAAATTATGAATTTTACATAAAACATTTTACTGAAAAATAAATATTTTGTCTCGTGCCATTTTAAAATAATTTTTTTTTCGTTTAGTTTATATTTATACTCCATATTTACTCACCATTTATAATCTTAAATATTTTACATTGTCAAAATATTCTTCACTTTTAATACCAAAACTGTTAAAAATAATTACTTAAAATGTACATAAAAAATATACTAGTCGATGAAAATTTACAAGATTGCTATTCAGAAAAATAAACGAAATATGCAAGGGAGAAGGATGTTTTTTAGAAAACCGTATTCTATGATAAGAAAATAATAATTTAAATATAAATCCTAATAAAAGAAATTAAACATGTTGTAAAATCTTTATTCATTTTCTTTACCAATAAATTAATAAAAATAAAAAATAAAAACCTTTCATGATGCAATGAAAAAGAATTAGAACAACTTCTATTTTATTAATTTGTAATTGCATGACTTCATAAAATTGTCTTAAATAAGAAGGGAATAATTTTTCTAACTGGTAAACATTCTGTTTCTTGATAATTTTTATAACAATAAAATAATATACCAAGTTACTCTGGGTTTTTTAAATTTTTAATTTGCATTTGAATTAAAACCATTTAATTCAACATATAAAACTTATCTAGTACAAAAATTAAGGTTTTGATGTAAAAGTATTTATGAATATCCTTTCAGATATAATACTATACAAAGATGTTGTACGGAATATAAAAGAAAATTTTTGATGAAATAAAGATGAAGGTAAAATTTCATTACAATATCAAAATCACTTGATTCCAAATATATAGTTAAAAAGCCAAATTAAAAAGAAATAGTTTGAAGGTTTCCAAGGCCTACTGTGCCCATCTCAGTATACGTGACCATTGGGCACTGGGGTGCATGAGCAGATCTTCCGATCAGGTGGTCAGCCTGAAGTGAAACCCCCAGTGTTTGGTCCCCAAGTAAGCTTGGATCTCATTTTATCGACCCACTGATGGGATGAAAGGCTGAGTCAACCTTGCCTTGCCCAGGGTTTGAACCTCGGACCTGTGGTGTGGAAGCGCGATGCACTAACCATTCAGCCACTGGGCTTCACTGGATTTATGATTACATGTAAATTAATGTTAAGATAATTTACCAATCTATAAAAAAAAATTTATTTGCTAAATGCTTTTTACTTGAATGGAATAAAAACTTTAAAATTTTTTTTCATTATTAGAAAATATTATTAGAATTTTATTTTAGCTAAATCTGGGTGTGAATGTTTAAATAAAAAAGTCTCACAACTCTCAATTTTATATATTAAGGGTATGGAAAAGCAATAAACTGCATCAAAGTTTAAACGAGTAGCCAAAAATTCACTCAGGGAAAGCCTTTCCCTCCTTTTTATGTCTTATGTTGTTTTGTTTGTGTGTGTATCTCCGTGTGTTGTGGAACTTCATGAACATTAAAATATCTTGTTCCTGTAACCATCAAAGGCTGCATTACTAAGTATTTTCACAACATGGGAGTATTACAACTACAGAAATTAAATAAATTCTGAACAGTAAAATTATTTAAATCAAAATAATATTTTACACACTTGACGTTAAAGAAACGAAATGACTAAAGGACACACGAACAGAATATCTAAATGAGGAATAAATTATCATAAAGTACATTTCTGCAATATTTTATCCAAGCCGGATACAGAGTGACACTTTAGGGTTACTAGTCATACAACGTTGCAGATGTATGATAAATCAAAAATAATATTTTGAGACATATTTTACATGGTTGACTAACAGTAAAGAAACAGGTCATAAAAAATATAGTTCTTTTTCTGGTTCATCTGTGACACGTGAAGATTAAATAAATACACACACAAGTTTCGGGAAGCATAACTACGTGGGAACTATGAGATTGTAAGAAACCGAAAAACATTTAGTGAATACAAACTTGTATTTTCTTTTCATTGGAAAAAAAGAATATAAATAATTACATTTTCCCCAAAGCTTAAAATAAATGATTTTGTTTATGTATACTTAATAATATCTACAATATCTACAAAATATTCAAATATTATCTCGTTGTTTGTGTTGCTCATCTTTCAATCCCAATTGATGTATGCTACTTTGGTTTCGGTTCTTTCAATGCCTACTAAGGAAACACACTTTGTCGGTAAATGTAAATGAAGTGATTTGCTGAAGCGAAACAACGACGAACAAAAAAATATAATAAACAGTACATGAGAATTATTTAAAGCATAAAGATCTGACTTTTTTCATTTCCAATAAAAAAAGAATTCACTGTTCTTATTTTAAAAATAAGACATGGCTTTCCTTTGCATACCCTGCTGCAAAAAAGTAAATTCAAAATTTTCCTCTTTAAGGTGTACATTTAGACGTTAAACTCACAGAAAAAAAGCAAATAAGACGAAAAACATAAACAATACCTTTTCATTTTTCAGATGCATAATCTTCTAAAACTAACAAAGACACCCTTACAAAAACTTAGATAAACAAAAATCATTATCTGTAAAACACAACACATAATTTTGCTTAAATTTTCAACTTGAAAGTGAATGATGAACTTACATATAAATAAAAAATTAAAAATCTTCTTTATGTTAAACATGATTTACTTCAATAAATTGAATTTAAAAGTTGTAAGAATACATAATTTTAGTTGTTACTAGTACAAACCATTATTCAACAGAACTAAATAAAGTTTGATATGTTTGAATATTTTTTCATAGAAATTATTTATTAATGCGAATACCGTTCTTTTGCTTACAAAGAAGTAAAGAATGAAAAGTTTTTAACTTACAAGGAGGAAAGTTAAATCAGTTCAAACTGAATCAAATTAAAATATTCTCAGCCTATTTATGTAACATAATAAGGAAATTCAAAGTATATTCAAATATAAATCTAATTAAATAGTAAACTGTTTATATTTTTCAAAAAAAAAAATTTAAATTTGAGTATTAAATTTAACAAAAATATTATTGTAAAATTCGCAGGAGAAATTAAATACATTAAAATCTGAACCAGGATAAAATATCAACCACATTTCAGAACACATAAAAAAATAATTTTAACAGCACCTGTAAAAAACGAGTTTTTTAAACATGGGTTTTCTTTCAAGCTTCACACTTTGCGTAATATAATTTTTATACCTTAAATTTTAAGAACGATTTTTTATACTTTAAGTAACTTATTTTATTATTTGACGTTTATTAAATTTATCATTTAAATTCAACATGTGTAAAAAGCTTTTGCTCAATTAAGAATTGCAAATTTTACGAGAGAATAATTTAATTTGCTGGTTTCAATATTCAACTCTTTCACTTTGTAATCAATTTGAATTATGAGTAAAACTTAAATCTTTTAATAATTAGTTTTAATCAATTAATTTTAGTAATTATAATTAAATTATTGGGTTATCATCCAAAATAATCATGTATAGAAAATATAGATCGAATGAGAGCTTTAAAATGTGAGATAAGGCTTTTAAAGTTTTGACCCAGACATAGTTACAATGTAAGTAAAAGAAACCCATTAAAAAATTGGTATTGAAACCTGAAGGAAATAATTTCTTCAAACGAAAAAAGTACCACAAGTTTTTGCATTATTAAATAGCAAATTATAACATGTGCTTCAGTGTAAAGAGGGAATTAGTTAATTTTTGATTCAGAAATTTTGGAGGTTTGTAGGCCTTTATGCTATAAATTTTTGCTAGTTCAAAAATGAAAAATATATCTGAACACAATACGAATCTTGATGCTTATTTTTATCCTTAAGTCGCAGAGTTTCTGTTACAACGTAATTCTGATAAAGGTTCAATATTGTGATTATAAAAAATATCCAGGATACTTTTTAGAAGGAATTGTAAAATAACTAATAAAAATATGGCTAGATGAAACTCAACCTAAAATTGTAATTGTAGATTTCAGAAAAATTCCATTGCAAATAATTCAAGATATATGTTGTTGTTGTTGCTTATGCCACCTGTCTGACGTAGTAGTCAGATCGAGGCCCACAAAATTCATCATAGCAATGGGCTAGAGATACGCCTGTCGTTTGCCTAAGCCTTGAGCCCCATGTAGGTGACAGCACGATTTTGCTCACGATAGATGGTGACACCATTCGGACCCACTGATTAAACCAGCACGTACTACGTGTATACTCGGAGGGTTTTTGGTGGCATCGAACCCAGGCTTTCTGGTCTGGTGTCCGATGCTCTAACCACTAGGCTACCCGCGGCCCAAAAGAGACAGTAGTATAAAACATTCTACAACTGTCAGTGTTCAAGATATATTTTTGACATAACAATAATATGCAGAGATTATATTATATTAATATTTGAATATTGTACTGAATATATATATATATAAAGGAGAAAAGCGACTCACTCACTGACTGACTGACTGACTAATCACGATATCTCCGGAACTATTCAACCTACAGACTTGAAATTTGGTAGACATGTTCCCTTCATAGAGTAGACGTCAGCTAAGAACGGATTTTCCAAAATTCGAAACGCAAGGGGCGTTAAGGGGGTTAAGGGGCGTTATAAATAATTGCTTCCATGTTTAAACTACTTGATGTACAATCTTGAAAGTGGGTAAGCAGATTCCTTTCAGAAAGTAGAGATCCGCTACAAAATGAGTTTGATGAAAATCGACCCCAAGGGGCGTTGCAGGGGCTTAGGGGCGTTATAGATAATTATTTCAATTTTTAAACTATTTGACGCACTGTCTTTAAATTTGATAAATAGATTCCTTTCGTAGAATAATGATCAGTTACAAAACAGGTTTTGTGAAAACAGACTTCTAAGTGGCGTTGAGGGGGATTAAAGGGCGTAATAGATAAATATATCTGTTTTTAAACTACTTCACCTACCTGCTTGAAAATTGGTAGGTAAGTTTCTTTCCTGGAGTAAATATCCGCTACAAAATGGGTTTTGTGAAAATTGACCCACAAGGGGCGTTGCGGGGGCGGAGGGTTTAAGGGGCGTTATAAATTCCGATTTTTAAGTTACTAGACGTACAGTCTTGAAACTTAGTAAGCAGATTCCTCTCATAGGGTAGAGACACGCTACAAAATGGGTTTCGTGGAAATTGCCCCCAAGTGGCGTTGCGGGACTTAAGGGGCGTTACGGATAATTATTTCCATTTTTAAACTATTAGACTCACAGTCTTTATATTTGATAAATAGATTTATTTGATAGAGTCAGCTATAAGAAGGTTTTGTGAAAACAGACTTCTAAGTGGCGTTGCGGGGTATAAGTGGCGTAATAGATAAATATTTTCGTTTTTAAACTACTTGACCTACCTGCTTGAAAATTGGTAGAAATGTTTCTTTCATGTAGTAAATATCCGCTACAGAACAGGTTTGGAGAAAATTGACCCCCAAGGAGTGTTGCAGGGGGTTAAGGGCAGATATAAATAATTATTTCTATTTTTAAACCATTAGACTCACAGTCTTGAAATTTGGTAAGCAGATTCCTCTCGTAGGATAGAAATACACTACAAAATATGTTTTGGGAAAATCGACCTCAAGGTGGCGTTGCGGGAGTTCAAGGGGCGTTATGGATAATTTTTTTGCATTTTTAATTAATTGGACGCACAGTCTTCAAATTTTGTTAAGTAGATTCCTTTCATAGAGTGCGATTCCCCTACAAAATGGGTTTTGTGAAAACAGACCAGAAGTGGCGTTGCGTGGGCTCAAGTGGCGTTATAGACAATTATCCCCATTTTTAAACTGTTAGACGTACAGTCTTGAAATTTGATAAGCAGATTCCTTCCGTAAAGTAGAGAACCGCTACAAAATGTGTTTTGCGAATATCAACTACCAAGTTTAATTTCGGGAGTTTAAGAGGCGTAATCGATAAATATTTCCATTTTTAAACTATTTGATCATCCTGCTTGAAAATTGGTAGGCATGTTCCTTTCATGGAATAGAGTTCCTCTAACAAAGAGTGAAACGAAAATTGACCCCTAAGGATGTTTGCGAGGGGTCAAGAGGAGTTACAGAAAAAATTCATGTTTTTAATTGTTAGACCCATATACTTGAAATTTGTTAAGCATGTTTCTTTTTTTGAATAGAGATCCACTAAGAATGTATTTTAAGCAAATCAAGTTCTTAGGGGGGTGCAGGGGGTTACTGGGACGTATTGACAAAAAAAATTACTTTTTTCGAGCTACAAGGACTATAATAATGAAATTTGGTTTGCATTTTTCTTTTGTTGAATTGAAATCCTCTAAGAGCGGTTATTTTGGAAAACGGCTCTCAACGGGATTACGGGGATATTGATAGTAAAACTTCTTTTTTTCTGTTAGATTTAGACTTGAAATTTGGCTTGCATGTTCAATTTACGGAGTAAAGATCCACCGAAAATTGGTTTTACGGGAATCCACTTGGTTTTTGGGTTACGAAAGAGCAAATATCATTCTATACTTCAATTTTAGAGATTTTTAGAAAATACAAATTAGATGAGTTCTGCCCTTTTTTTTGCGACAGTTAAAGGTATAAGTATATTTTTCAATACAATCGAATTCTTAATGCTAGGACTTAGATATCAATAATTTATACATATATATATAAGCAGTAAAAATTTATAAAACATCATGAAATACCCAGCGAAGCGGGCGGGTAACAGCTAGTATATATATATATATATTTATATTTATATATATATATAATTTTGATTCAGTAAGTACAGATTTTACTATAATTTCTCAGAGGAAAAAACCTTTTTTTAAAATTTTATTACTATTTAAAATCTGAGTGAAAGCAAATTATGTGTGCAAAGTATAAACTATTTTATTTTGTGTAGATATATTAAATTATCTATTTGTAGAGGGGTACAAAACTATATATCTTTGAACATTTATAATGTTATAGCAATACGTATTTTTTGTTATAGCAATAGGTATTTTTTGTTGCTATTTTATTACATGTTAGACAAAAAGCTAGGATGATACAGGTAAAAATGATCAATTTAAAAAAATATTATACATACATAAAAAAGTAAGACAATAGTACAAGAAAAATTATTAGAAATAAATAACTTTAAAAGTGGAAAGACATTATAAGTAAGCCCAATTACATTTAAAAAAATGTAAATAGAATTTAATTTTTTAACTACGTACAAATCGGAGAAACAAACATTTAGTCAAAATTTTTATTATAAAACATAAAAAGTATTATCTATAAAAATAATTAATTAAAATGCGGAAAAAAAAGTTTATTGGAAGGACTAACCTGTTATTCAAACAAATACATTTACTTGACTGATGTTCAAAAATGTCGAGGTCTACTGTAAGCAGCCCTATACCTACTTCTTAGTGTATGTATATATAAAACGTTAAAAAATCAACTAATTTTTAAAATGTCAGTTCTAACATATACTGCGGTTTGTAAAAAATGTAACACCACGAAGAAATCATCAGAATTAAATAAAATTTAAAGCACAAACGACTTCTATTAGTACAAATAAATGACGAAATTTTCAAAGAAAAAAAATAATATTAAGTGTTCAAAATATATAAGTATTTATCGTAGCCACCACGCGCTGCAATAAATGCTGCTATACGACGTGGCAGGGAGCCAAATAGATTTTGAATGTCTGCTTGAGGAAGATAATTCCATATTGCTTGTATGTGCAGCAAAAGTTCGTCTTTTGAAATTACGGGACGCTCGCTGATCACGAGCGAGACACCGACCAACCAAATCCCACACGTGCTCAATAGGCGACATATCCGGCGAATAAGCAGGCCAAGAAAGTTGCATGTGTCAGGCTGAACATGAGTATCGAACAGTCTTTGAAACATGTGGGCTTGCAATATTCTGCTGAAATATAGCTCCAGGGATGCCTTGAAGGAATGGAACGACTTCGGGCTGTAGCACTTCATGGACGGACGTGTTGCTATTGAGATTACGCTTAATTCGTAGCAAATTGGATCGTCCATGATACGAAATGGCACCCCAAACCATAACTCCGGGCATTAGACCACTATGTCGTTCGACAACGCACTCTGGAAGGCAGCGTTCACCGGCATAGCGTATAACACAAATACGGTCATCATGGACTCACAAACTGAAGCGTGATTCATCTGAAAAGACAACTTTGTGCCAATCAGCTTGCCAGGCTCTTTGCTCATGAGCCCATTGCAGACGCAGCCGTCGATAGTTTGCCTTGAGGGGGACCCTGTATAAATGCACCCTTGCACGCAATCCACGGTACAGCAGACGACAACGAATTGACGAATCCAACATTAGTACACCTGTAGGAGTAGACCAACGTGCTGCCAAATGCCTGGAGGAAGCTATACGGTCATTCACCACCATGCGGAGCAGGTGTCGATCTTCACGCGCTGACGTCACCTTCCGTCATCCACAACAGTCAGTGTTTCGAGTTCGTTTCTCGTCGGTCCACTGCTTCCAAACTCGTATCACTGTGGAACTGTTCCACTGCACACGAGCTCCTATTTCGCAATAGGAAAATCCTCATTCTCGAAGGCTGATAATCTTCCCCCGTTCAAATTCCGTAAGTTGTTGGAATTTCTCTTTTTTTCGTCATGGAGGCATACTTAGGTCTTACTAAACGCTCGCCACTAATAAATAATCATTAACTATTCTCAACGTCCTTCTACAGCCCTCCATTTATACGCTTTCAGCATCAGTTAAGAGGGCGCTGCACACGCCACGCATGCGTGGTGGCTCTGAAACTTTACGGTTTTACGTAACATTCTATAATTGATATTTGCTGCAAAGTTCATTTAATTCTGATGATTCCTTCATGGTGTTGCATTTTTTACAAACAGCAGTGTATTAAAAAGCGTGTTTTTTTAAATAATATGTTAATTTTAATAATTTTAACAAATATGAATTAATGAAAACATTATTATATGTTCACAATTCGATATATATTTAATGATGAAAGTAAAATCATCTTCAAAATAAAACTAATTTCCAAAAAGTGAATAAATTTTAATAAAAGTACATTATAAACACAAAAATAATATTCAAAAAGATGTCCAAATTTAAAATAGATCTTTTGAGATCAAAAATTTATCTGTAAATATAGGTGATCTGTGTTAGGTATGATTTTCAAACAAAAACACACTTTCTGTAACAATTTAACATATTTTAATAATTGACCATCGTGAAAAATAAAATAAATAAAGCAATTTTATGGTATAAATGAAAATTCAGCTTGGTAGTTTAGAGACAGCTTGCCTCCACCTCATAAGCCCAAGGTTTCAGGTTCGATCCTGGCTGGAGTCGATAGATATTCTGGATGCGAAAATCTTAGGCACGCATATCATATATGATTGTCATATAAAAGATCGTTTATATCAATTTGGTTCTACTCTCGGCAAAATTAAATCACGGTAATATTTCACCTCCGAGATCTGGAGTTAAGATAATTCAAACGTCTATATTGGGTAGCGAGAGTTGCTACTAGATGGTGCCACCATCGAAATAGCCCTCACTCTTGAGGTACTAGTCGTGTTTGCACTGGTAAAAATGAAATGTATAAAAAGATTTTTAAGAAATTTTAAATGAGAACATTATAACATATCTACAATCATGTTTAACATAACTACATATCATGTAATCTATAAATATTCATGTTTAAAAAACTATCGTAATGTTTAAAATTCAATATATGAAAATATTTTATTTGAGAGTTATTTTAATTCAATAAAATTATAAATATATTATATAAAAATCAACTACTTTTGCTTTAAAAAAAACCTATTACGGCTCTTTTTTTAAAAAAAATTATATAGAAAAAGAAGAATTATTTATTTTAAACATTATTCTTGAAACGATTATTATCTTTAAAAGTAATTCAATAGAAATTTACAAATGCTTAAAATGAAATTTTTATGGTCCATTTTAAATTTAACGAAAATCCTCAGTTGTCAAGTATTTTCTTAAGACAATTATATTTGTCAGAAAATAAAAAGTAGTGGATAGCGGAAATAAAGCAGTAATTTTCTTCTTCAAGTGTATAATATCAAAATAACCTCTATTTGGCAAGCTTCCAAAAGCATTAATAACACACCTGTTAGGATTGTTATGTTTTTCGGATTCTCTTATAAAAAGTGACCTTCTTAGCTCTCTCTATCTCATTTTTTTTCTATATTAGAATGAATACTTTCTTTCAACTTAGATGTAGATCTCAAGGTATTCTCTTTTTAAAAAAATCATTTAAGGGGGGGGGGGTACAGATTAACGTAAATATAAATTCCGAACATTTATTTTAAATCTGGAGAAGATGCTCTCTTATCCACGCAGGCGTTGCTTATTAAAACTATTTTTATCAACTTGGCGTGAACTACCATCCCACATTCGAAACATTATTGCAGTCAATTATGTCATGCGCATCGTGTTAATTTGATTTTATGATGCCAAGTTCTTTATTCAAAACATATAAATCTTCACCACCTTTTGCTACACAGTACAGTTAAACAAACTACGATTACTGAATATATATGATTTAAAAGAGCAATATTCACACATTATTATGTCAAGCAACACAAGTAAGATACATATAAAACCATTATATATGGAATGTCTTTAAAAAAAAGATTTATTCGATGATTATCTGAATATTATGCTGTTTTTAGAAGAAATATATTAAAACGTGTAAAATATAATAAATAAATAAATGTAACTAAAATGTTACAGGAAAGATATCTTGTTAGTTAGTGGCGGTAGGAAAGTAAAAATTTAATTTACTTAAGCTTTATGTAATATACGATTAAAAATATTATAAAATTACATTTAATTTTGCAGAAGTTAATATTGATATGAAGAATTGTAATACGCTACAGATTGTTTTGTTGAAATTCTTTATAGTTTCTTTGAATTCATAGAAACCTGACGAATAAATTCTCAACCACTTTCATATTGAACTCATTATCAGGAATCAAAATTGCAACAAAATACTATAAGCACTGAAATTAATTTCTGCATAATTATAAAGTTACTTTTTACAAAAAAAAAATTACCAAACTGCATTCACGTAAAATTTTATAAAACTAAGAGTTAAATTTTGAAATTTTTTTATTGAGTACATTAACTTTTCCCAATCTGCATTGGAAGAATGTAAGTTACTGTGGTTCAATTAATATTTTAAAATTTTAAGGCTGTTTTCTCTTTCCAATTTTAAACAGGTCTAAAATTCAACACATTTTTGAACATAAACATGTAAGTAATTTGTACGATTTCTCATCATTGTAATGCATATATGAATGTTTAAATTTACAAAATCTTGAGAAATGAATTTCAAACTATTTAACTCAGTAAGCAAGCAGTTTTTTTCACTTTTGACATCCGAAGTTAAAAACAGCTTTAACATTAAACAATAACTGCGTGCTGCACGAGATTTATAAATGTTAAAAAAATAACATTAAGCAGCACAATACATAAAAGAGGAAATAAAATATTATTATTCGTAATAAAATTTTCGATTCTATAACGGTAACTAGAAGTATATATTAAAACATATGGTACTCTCCTTTTTTTTTATTAAGTAAATTGGAATTTGATATTAAAATTAGGTCTCTTTATTATGTGAGAAATGTTCACAATTCAAATTTA